>JAYJML010000061.1:103971-154400 GCA_035610835.1 Ophiura sarsii
ATACAGCCCAGTGATGATAGTTAATACTTCCATCTGATAATAGTTAATACTTTCAGGGAAAATTCAGGGTAAACTATCTAATAACAAGAGATAGTTTCATGTTGGACTAAATTAAGTGTACTTTTAATTCACATTCGAGTTTCTATGATTATTGTATCGTAAAAAAGTTTAAAAATAAGGAAAAAATCACTTAAAAATTTTTCGCCACGCGGCATGATGTTGTATAAGCAACACATCTTGAAACTCATTATCTCCTGCTGAACAATGGTATGTTCTATTTTTAAACAAAAAATCTGAATTTTTGTGTTTGTCAATTAGAAAGACCTTCACAATCGATGCCGCGCCAGCCAACTAGGAAGGGGCTATATCTTGCTAGGCGTCCCATACGGAATAAACCGTGTACTACGACATGTACGACAACACATTTTAATTGATATGAGCATGTGCACATCAGTTACGGGACGTCTAGCAAGACATTGCCTAGGAGGAGGGATTTGGCGGTGTTTTGACGTATCCTGATGAACGTTGCTTAAGGTATATATAGGTAATGTCGACGGTGTGCGGTGGAAATCTGATGTGGCGTGTTATAGGGGGGGGGGGGGTCGGAGGTGGGGGGGGGGGGATGGGGGCACTGGCGGTGAACGGATGCGCATCTCTGCCGTAGAGGAAATAATGTTTACTAGGTATCAGGTATGGGTAATAAATTGGCTGGCGGAGGACATTACCTACGCACATCAGACTTAGAGGCAATGTTAGCGTGAAGGGGGGGGGGGGGGGGGGGTGTAGGGCGATCGTCACCGATGCCGGACCGATGCAAGCGTCGGCTTAAGACAATTTCATTTTAAGTTAGGCCTATTGTTAAGCGAGGGGAGAGTTGTGAATCAGAACTTGAATTTTAAAAAAAAAATCACACGGTTTTTGTGCAAGTTGATCATACCAAAACACTGACAGAACACCCCCTACGAAAATAAACGAAAATTCAAAATTTTATTTTCAATTTTTTTCTTTTTTTCTTCAATTTATTTCACTTTAAATTGTTCTACTCTCTGAACCAAACCAACTTTTTTTTTTAAGCGTTCCGTTGTTATCAGACCGATTTCTTCGGAACGACTTAAAAAAAAAATAAAAAAATAAAAAAAAAAAGTTTCGCGTAGACTTACACTTTTGTATTCGGCCCATATTCAACATGACGCGTCTTCATCAGTGAATTTAGATGCCCGTGCTGACCAGCAAAATCAATGTAAAATCAGAGCATTGAATTACGCGAAACATTTAACGCAATCAGCGCCCGCGACTTAACTGCGATGAGCTTGTAATTAAAAATAATGGTGAAACACCAGTAGGCCTACTCGCTATTAAATTCTGCCTGCAACTGAATATCACACCTACCCCCACCCCACCCCCACACAACCCACCCACCCACCCAACCACCCAACCACCCACCCACCCACCCACCCACCCACCCAACCACCCCCACCCCACCACCACCACCAGACCCCCACCCAACTCGACATTTAACTCAATCAACGCCCGCGAATAATGGTCAAATATCAGTAGTCCTACTCGCTATTAAATTCTGCTTGCCACTGACTATCCCCGGGGACTATCCCACCGACCCTCCTCCTCCCCCAAACATCAACCAACCCACCACTACCAAACCCCCACCCCCCCCACCACCATCCAACCCCTACACCAACCCCCACCAAACCAACCCGACATGTCTTTACAGTCTCTCTGTGCCAATTACGATTGCTTGCACTAGAGTTTTCGTCTTTTTTGAACTGTTTTACAATTAGACGTAATCCAAAATGACATAGTGGAAACAAAGTTGGACTCTGTCGAGTGCAGAATCAAAATATTCACTGTTTTAAGGTTTTGGTGTGCTAATCGTTAATACAGCCCTGTGATAATAGTTAATACTTTGGTGTGCTAATCGTTAATACAGCCCAGTGATGATAGTTAATACTTCCATCTGATAATAGTTAATACTTTCAGGGAAAATTCAGGGTAAACTATCTAAATAAGGTTTTGGTGTGCTAATCGTTAATACAGCCTGTGATAATAGTTAATACTTTGGTGTGCTAATCGTTAATACAGCCCAGTGATGATAGTTAATACTTCCATCTGATAATAGTTAATACTTTCAGGGAAAATTCAGGGTAAACTATCTAATAACAAGAGATAGTTTCTGTTGGACTAAATTAAGTGTACTTTTAATTCACATTCGAGTATTCTATGATTATTGTATCGTAAAAAAGTTTAAAAATAAGGAAAAAATCACTTAAAAATTTGTCGCCACGCGGCATGATGTTGTATAAGCAACACATCTTGAAACTCATTATCTCCTGCTGAACAATGGTATGTTCTATTTTTAAACAAAAAATCTGAATTTTTGTGTTTGTCAATTAGAAAGACCTTCACAATCGATGCCGCGCCAGCCAACTAGGAAGGGGCTATATCTTGCTAGGCGTCCCATACGGAATAAACCGTGTACTACGACATGTACGACAACACATTTTAATTGATATGAGCTGTGCACATCAGTTACGGGACGTCTAGCAGACATTGCCTAGGAAGGGAGGGATTTGGCGGGTGTTTGACGTATCCTGATGAACGTTGCTTAAGGTATATATAGGTAATGTCGACGGTGTGCGGTGGAAATCTGATGTGGCGTGTTATAGGGGGGGGGGTCGGAGGTGGGGGGGGGGGGGGGATGGGGGCACTGGCGGTGAACGGATGCGCATCTCTGGCCGTAGAGGAAATAATGTTACTAGGTATCAGGTATGGGTAATAAATGGCTGGCGGAGGACATTACATACGCACATCAGACTTAGAGGCAATGTTAGCGTGAAGGGGTGGGGGGGGGGGGGGGGGGGGGTAGGGCGATCGTCACCGATGCCGGACCGATGCAAGCGTCGGCTTAAAGACAATTTCATTTTAAGTTAGGCCTATTGTTAAGCGAGGGGAGAGTTGTGAATCAGAACTTGAATTTTAAAAAAAAATCACACGGTTTTTGTGCAAGTTGATCATACCAAAACACTGACAGAACACCCCCTACGAAAATAAACGAAAATTCAAAATTTTATTTTCAATTTTTTTTCTTTTTTTCTTCAATTTATTTCACTTTAAATTGTTCTACTCTCTGAACCAAACCAACTTTTTTTTTAAGCGTTCCGTTGTTATCAGACCGATTTCTTCGGAACGGACTTAAAAAAAAAAAATTAAAAAAAAAAAAAAAAGTTTCGCGTAGACTTACACTTTTGTATTCGGCCCATATTCAACATGACGCGTCTTCATCAGTGAATTAGATGCCCGTGCTGACCAGCAAAATCAATGTAAAATCAGAGCATTGAATTACGCGAAACATTTAACGCAATCAGCGCCCGCGACTTAACTGCGATGAGCTTGTAATTAAAAATAATGGTGAAACACCAGTAGGCCTACTCGCTATTAAATTCTGCCTGCAACTGAATATCACACCTACCCCCACCCACCCCACACAACCCACCCACCCACCCAACCACCCAACCACCCACCCACCCACCCACCCACCCAACCACCCCCACCCCACCACCACCACCAGACCCCCACCCAACTCGACATTTAACTCAATCAACGCCCGCGAATAATGTCAAATATCAGTAGTCCTACTCGCTATTAAATTCTGCTTGCCACTGACTATCCCCGGGGACTATCCCACCGACCCCTCCTCCTCCCCCAAACATCAACCAACCCAACCACTACCAAACCCCCACCCCCACCACCATCCAACCCCTACACAACCCCCACCAAACCAACCCGACATGTCTTTACAGTCTCTCTGTGCCAATTACGATTGCTTGCACTAGAGTTTTCGTCTTTTTTGAACTGTTTTACAATTAGAAGTAATCCAAAATGACATAGTGGAAACAAAGTTGGACTCTGTCGAGTGCAGAATCAAAATATTCACTGTTAGCCCCACCAATTGCTCTGAAGAAGACAGGATACTCTCCTTCTACAAAGACTTGTCAGACGCACTTAGTAGCATTCCACAACACAACATTGTCTTGATCTGCGGTGATTTTAATGCCAAACTAGGATCAGATGTCGCTAAGTTTTCCTTCCATGACCTCACCAACCGGAATGGGACACATCTCTGTAACTTTATAAATGAATTCAATTTGATAGTGAGCAACACATCTTTTAGGAAGCCCCAACGCAAGCCGTGGACTTTCAAGTACCCAGACTCTACCAAGGCACAGATTGACTTTAACTTAGTAAGGAAGAAGTGGCGCAACTCCATTCGCAATGTAGAAACATACAGCTCCTTTTCGACAGTTGGATCTGACCATAGAATTGTAACAGCCAGGGTACGACTGAGTCTCCGAACTCCAAAGAGAAGTGCAAATAAGTTTTGCTCCCTGAACTTCAAAGCATTGAGCCAGGACAGCAAACTACAGGGAAAATATGCCGTAGAAGTGGTAAATCGTTTCAGCCTACTACAAGATGAACTTCAGGACCTTCCTGTCCAGGAGAATTACAACCGCCTTTCAACAGCTTGTCTTGATGCAGCTAAAGCAGTACTTTTTAAGAGGCCTAAGAGGAACTTCAAGTCCATATCACAGTGTCGATCTGTACGAGCAGCAAGAAGTAGACTTCAACATGCAATTGACCAGGGTGATGCTACTATTCAACCCCGCCACGAGCTCAAGGAAGCATATCTCTCAGAAGAGGAAAACTTGCTAAACGAGAAGATCTCCCAAATTCAGCATGCATCTCATTCCAACAAACACACAGTAGCTTGGAGAGTCATCAATGAAATTACTGGGAGGAAAGTAAGAAAACCAGCAATGTTAGCAGGCTCACCAGCTGAGAGGATCGCAACCTGGCTGCACCACTTTCAAAACCTTCTTGGAAAACCCCCAACTGTTCCAGACACTGTCTTTGACATTACACCTGTAGTGGAAGGCACTCTCCCAATCATCGTAAATGAATTCTCCTTAGACGAAGTCGAGTCTGCTCTCAATCAAGCTAAATCAGGAGGGGCCATTGGACTGGACAACATTCCACTCGAGCTTTGGAAGTCAAAGCAATTCCGATATCACCTACTGGAAATCTGCAACAGAGCATTGATTCACCATGAAATCCCTAGCCAGTGGTTAGTGAGTGCCATAATTCCTATCCCAACAAAGGGAGATCTCTCTCAACCAACCAACTACAGAGGGATTAGCCTCTCCTGTATTGGGGCTAAGGTCTACAATCGTATGTTACTGAACCGAATACGCCCATTTGTCGACCCTCTTCTTCGATGGAATCAAAATGGCTTTAGAGAGAAACGATCCACAATCTCCCAGATTCTAGCACTGAGAAGAATAATTGAAGGAATGAAAGAAAGAAACCTTCCACTGGCCACCGTGTTTATAGACTTCTCTAACTAAGGCTTTTGACTCAGTACACCGCGATCGCATGTTTGACATCCTCAGTGCCTATGGTATCCCTGGACCCATTGTCAAGGCAATAAAGTTAATGTATGACAACTCTTCGGCTATTGTCACATCGCCCGATGGGGAGACGGAACCTTTTAAGATTTTAGCTGGAGTTCTTCAAGGTGACACCTTGGCACCCTTCATCTTCATCACAATTCTTGACTACGTAATGCGCTGTGCCCTGACAGATATCCATGATGAAACAGGTATACTGCTGGAATCTAGGAGGAGTAGACGCTATCCTGAAATTCGTCTTCACGATCTCGATTTCGTAGATGATATAGCTCTCCTAGCAACATCAATCAGTAAAGCGGAATTACTGTTACAGAGTGTTGAGGCAGCATCAAATGAAGTTGGCCTGCATTTAAATGAAGGAAAAACAAAAAGCCTTCTTATAAATATTGCCACCTCAGCCAGTGTAAAGACCATCAAAGGAGTAGAGCTGGAAAACGTCTCCAATTTCAAATACTTGGGGGCCTACGTTCTAGACACATCCCAGGATTTCAAATGCAGGAAAGCACAAGCATGGGTTGCCTGCAACAAACTGCAGAAGATCTGGAAGTCTGATCTCGAAAGAACTACAAAAATCAGATTGTTCAAAGCCTGCGTAGAAAGCATTTTGTTGTACGGCTCTGAAACATGGACCATCAGCAGGAAAATTGAAGACAGAATCAACGGATGTTATACTCAACTTTTACGTAGAATATTTGACATCAGTTGGAGAGATCACATCCCAAAACAGCGTGGTATATGGCGATATCCCCCCTATAAGGCCCAACAAAAAAAAAGTTGACTTGCCCTTTCAGGGTCAAAGTCAGGGTCGGACGGTCGATTTTTTTTTTGTTGTTGTTGTTGAAAATTTCTGAAAATGTACTGCACAAAAACACGTTTTAAAGATTTTTTTTGAAAATGTTTTTATTTTATTTTTTTTATTTTTTTATTTTGATTTTTAAACAAGCAGATACTACTTAAAAACACGTTTTGATCTTTCTTTATTGTTATGTGCTTCTTTCAAAATTTTTTTTTTTTTTTTCAATTTAAAAAAAAATAGCGACCCTAGATTTCAGAAAATTAGGGTCGGTCGGAAAGGGCAAGTCAACTTTTTTTGTTTGTTGCCTAACATCAATAATCAGGCAGCGCCGTTTATGTTTCGCTGGCCACTGCATGCGAACAACCAACCAGCCTATCTCCCGTCTAATTTTCTGGACCCCTCCTGGTGGGAAAGCTAACAGAGGCAGAAGACACCTTCAGTATCCTGATACCGTCAAGAATGATATGGGTTTAGATCCTCCAGAGATCCGCCAACTCATGAATGACATGAAAGTCTGGGCCCAGTATGTTGCGACTGCTTCCTCCATTTCGTCCACGGACGACCAATGATGATGATGATGATGTTCCTTAGGGAGTCCACTTGCTGTTAATTAGGATGTAGTCGAGCTGATGTTAAGACCCTGCTGGGTGCATTCATATCCACAGACGGCGTCTGGGTTGAGGGAATCTTGACTGCGCTGGGCGGAGTTTATATTCTTCGCACATACTCACAAGCCTCTCTCCATTGTTGTTTGTCATGACATAGAAACAGTTTCGTCCAATAATCTCAGGGTGTGATGAGTGGCTGTTTAATCCAACTCGGGCATTAAAGTCTCCCAAAATCAGTGGATGTTGTGAGTTTTCACCTGCTCAAGATGGTAGAACTCATTTTTGTCATCAGGAGTAGCACTTTCAGTTGGAGCATAATTGGACGTAATGGTGAGTTTGGGATTACCATGGAATGTGGCAGTGATGATTCTGTTTGCTGATGGAATTTACACTCTGTAGGCATCTGCGTCTGTATTTTGACACTAAAATACCAACACCTCCCTAACGCTGATTTATAGCCGAGCTATATATTAGGACCAATTTTCTGTCACCAGACCATGACTCATCGGTGTTGTTGGAAGTAATCAAGCGATGTTCTTGTATGACAATGATGTCTATACCTGCAACTGCACAGCCTACAAATAGTTGATGTACCTTCCCTTGTTAGTATAGGGTACGCACGTTGTATGTAGATATAACAAGAGGTTAAAGGCAGATACAGTATACTACGCTTCTCAGGACCAACAGTTCGTGATGTTGTGCCGATTTCTCGCTGGCCCGTCATAGAGTAATTTTACACCATAGCTGGTAAGACAATGATCAGTAGAACCATGGAAGTAACAGTTACTTCCATGGTAGTACCCAGAGCTACTCCAATAGCCCAAGGCCTCTAGGCAAGATTCCCCCTAACCCCCTCCCCTTCCAGAGCTCCGTCTGTTAGCACTAGCCTCGAAGCTCGGCTATCCAGGTGGTACGCGACTGACATGCGCTACATTTGTAATGCATCTCAGTTCTCAATGACGTGGCGATGGGTAACTGCAGGAAAGCGTATAAAGACAAGAGGGCTGATGGAATGCCTCTTAGATCTACAACATCAATAACAGTAAAAGCAAGCATGAAAATGCATAGAAGAAGCATGCAGGTTAGAAAAAGGATAGGAATAACAGGGAATGATAGAATAGAAAGGAACATTGCAGCCACGCTACTACAGCCAATTCAACACCCAATTTGAGGTTATCAACAGATGGAACCCTTTAATCAATTGAAACATTTCTTATCTTTTCTTACCTGGGGCGGTGGGGTGGGGTGGGGGGGGGGGGGGGGTGGGGGGTGACAAATTCATGGTTTCCAAAATGTTGGATCCCTGTTCTGTCTTGTACCTTTTTTTAAATTTATTGCAAATATAGTGACACTTCAGGACTTTGTCATCATACTTTGAAGGGCGTATACAAACACATTTTCTTTCTTTCTTGAAATACTATTTCATAATCCATCTTTCAAACTGCTTAGCTATTGCTTCACAAGCATTTGAAGTCAAAAGCATTAAAAAGTATATGACATACTGTACCATGTTCACATTTATTCCCCCTTTGACATGCATGCTATCTTCAGTAGATAGTAAAGATGAATCACATTAATTTTGTCATACAAAAAAACCTGTTAACAGAGATTTAAACAGTTGTTGTAATGCTATCAATGTGTTCCAATATGTTCGACCCAATAGGAAAAAAACAGCAACAAAAAATATAGAGACCTTACAATACCTAAAACTACACAATATATATAAAAAAATCGGGAATTAGTACCACCCATCACTGGCATACAGACTGTTTGCTTATAATGGTAATACGCAAAGATCCTACAAGTTTTAAAATTGCAAGACAGTACGCTATTTGTGTGGCGTTCCCCAGACAAAAATAATTTAGCCTTTGCCCAAAATTTTCTCGCGGCTGCCTTTCTAGGCTTTTTTCCCTAGTGTTGCTAAGGACAATTTACCTCTTTTTCGCTCTTTCTAGGCTTCCTTTGTCATTTTTGAGCTCGAATCACGGTCTATAATCCTCAGACAAAGGCGTAAGGGTATTAACTTTCTAGCTAAATTCTCGCCTAATATTGTTGACTTTTTGTTGTTGTTGATAAACCTTTCGTAAAATAAGACAAATTGTATTTCAAAGATTGTTTGCGGAATAGCGTTGTAGTATATAATATGTGACCCAATATGAGTCAATGAGGTGGAATGCGTTGAAAGCTAATTTGATTTAAGAGCACAAATGTATGACAATGTCTAAAGATTTCAAATTCATAACAAATCTTTTTTTTTAATCTTTGATACATCTTGTATCTAACCAAAGACTCAAATTCAAGAGAGTAAAGGTATTTAGTTTTCATTTACTTCATTGATTTGTTAACAAAACCAACACTTTAAATTGCCCATAAATTGACAGCTTGTATTTGATGTTTTGAGACAAAGTGATTTTCAATCAACTGTAACTTTAGTTTGGAATATGATATGACATTGACTTTGGTACCAATATGTCCCTTAACATATACATATTATCATGATATCAAGGACTCTATATTCATACTTCCCTCTTTGTGCCTCATTTACTCGGGTAAGGTCACATATTTGCAGAAGGTGCTCGCACAAACACCCCCACAACATCTTGATGAAAGTTATAGATAATGAAATCTTCCAACACCTTCAAATGACATCTCAATTCTATAGATAATTTTAAGTCAATCAAGTTGATAAGACCAATGACAATGATGTTCATAGCTATACATGCACCTTCCAATATTAATCAATCATCCCTAAGTCGCCCTGTATACATACAACATTAACAATGATTTTGAAGACAGATTATGTGGCCAAACTTGGAATAGTAGGTTATTTTTGTAATGAATGGACAATTTTTAAAATCCACAATCCCTAAAAAGCTAAATATAAATTGATATATAGAAGGTGAAGAAATGTGTTCAAGAAGAATATCCTGAGTCAGAACAGAGATAGCGTGTGGGCTTGTATCGTTGTACAAAGGTCATTCAATAAGTTCTACCTCCTACCTAATAACTTTCCTATTATACAAGCAGGTCTTATGAAATATTCCACAAATTATAGCTCTGAATCTCAGCTACAAATTCATAGAATATTGGTCACAGTAATGTTTGCACTTGTGTAGAGATGTAGTAAAAACCAAATTTCCATGTAGTGTGCCGGAAACGGATGAAAACAGCAAAATTTCTCCAAAGTCCTTATCATTTCACCAATTCTAAGCGACAAAACATACCTTATCTATCAGTCAAATAAAACCGTTCTAAATTTCAGATATCTCTTTAACAGATTATTAACAATAACAGTGAATATTTTGATATGAAAAATATGCTGTTTACTAAGCCAGAACAGATCAAGACACTCATTACGCTTAACCCTCCCCACAAAGAACACTGCAAAAGTCATATTTGTTTGTCATAAGAATGAAGATATCTTAACCCTAACTCTAGCACACCACACGGCAACAGATTTGTTTTCCGACCCCCAAAATTCACCAGAAAGGTCACCCGACCCCCCCCCCTTTCCCTGGAATTGAACCACAGACCTCCAGCACCAGGGCCCTGATCCTAACCACTACACTACTACAGCTGTCAGTCACACTCGGCTCAGTATATTTGCCTCTTTATATAGTCTGGGTCCGTTTGTAGCCCAAAAACCTGCACGCCGGGTTATAAAAACATTTTTTCTGCCCAGTTGCTGTTTAGTGTAGTAGAGTTAGTGTTATTATACAGAACTAAATGGAGGTATTCCAAGACTCTCCAAGCGTTAATTTTCTCCAATTCACTAATTGCAAATAACGAAAACTCATAAAGCGACTATTATGATACAGATTTACCTTACGAGGCATCACGGTGGCATGAACTGTAACAACGAATTTGACCGATTAGCAATATTGCAGTATGCTTAAGGCATAGCAATATATCCGAGTTGATATTATACTATTTGCAAGCCTACAAGAGTTAATATCGCCTTCAATCTTATAAAAACATGATTATACCGTATTATACTTAGTTATCATCCATTGTTTTCCATTTTCAGTATTACAATCGAGCTCGTGTATCTAACCATACAATACGTAGAAACCCCCGAAATCATGTATTTAATTTGAGGGCCATTTTCGGTTTCCGTTGTACAAAATCTCTCTCTTGCTTTGACCACATCAGAAAAAAGTAAAACAAATATCAATTATTATATATTTTACATGAGTAGCCATGATTCTGAGCTATAATCATGACAAATGTCATGAGACTGGCATTCATATTAGCGATATTATGATGGAGGAGGTAGAACTTATTGAATGACCCTCGTATAAGATTTTGCAGATACATGGTGCACAACTAAAAATTGTTGAGAATCTCTCCAAAATAATGTATACTATTCCGTCACAACTTTTAAAAAAACTCATCTATTTTATTCTCTCTTTTTTTTGTATTTGCAGATGATGGTAATGACCTAAATCAATACGCAACATTGAAAGAAGGCATGATGGTAGCGCTATACGTTGACTACCGGTGGCCTGAAGTATGCCCCAAAATTGGGAAAGTGCTCAAAATTAACAATGAAACGGTAACTCTACACTGGTATCATTCTACATGGAAGAGTAAATGTACACCCTTGTACACTGGAGGAGGGAAAAACCGCACACCGAATGTTGAACTAGTTGACATCAGATGTTGTGTCCTTTGGGATTTTGCACTGACTGCAAAAAATAAAACTCTCAAAGGACACACATGTGATAAGTTAAAAGACATCTACATGTCAATGAATTTATCAGTGTAAAAGGATGTTCCTGTACAGGGTGTGTGAAAAAAATTGTCTTGTGAGTTAGAAAATTAATTAAAAATAAACCCCATATCTTTTTGTTTTTCAAACAGACAGTTGGCAAGCCCTATTAGTCTTCTATCAAAACACTGCATTTCATTGAATTTAACCACATAACTACCAAGACATTCAGTAACAAGAGTACAAATCCCCATTTGGCCACTGGCTTTCAACTGAAAAAAACCCTGCTTTTGTGATTCCAATATTGATGATTGGATATGTCAATGTATTGTTTAAAATACCATTTAAAATTCAAATAATTTATGGTATGTCATGGTTAAAGGTAGATGTTCCGATTTTCAACTTGAAGTTTTCTATTCTACATGAAAGGTCATCCTTAAAAAAGTTGTGTTCCAAAGTTTGAGTTGCATAGCTCTAATGGTTCTTATTTTAGACGCACAAGATGCTGTGAACTGTACCCATTGAGTAGTACACAAACTATATCGGTGGTTACCACCATTCGCGGTAATTCGACGTTATTTCATCGATTTCTCCGTAATTATACCGATTTAGGCCGTCAGATTTCAGTATGATGATGAGAAAAATACGAGCTTTCATATGATATGAAAATCTCCGTATGTTTGAAATAATTCTATGTTACGAAAATGTGATCGGGTCATCTACCTTTAATATGGATGAAAAACATGTTTTTCTGTTCAATTTAACTAACTATCAACATTAAGTAGGTAGATAATTATTGATTTTATTGATTATTTTCCACGATGCACTGAATGAAGATTCAAATAAAAGAGCTCTGTGCACATGAACCAAAAGAGGCCAAAGGTGAAAATTAACTTGCTGGAGTATATGTGCCATAATTTGGAAACAGGCTCTGAAATGATGTGGAATGTGCTGTTTTGTGCTGACAAAAAACTTTGTCACTGTAAATACCCCTCGTTCAGAACCCTTCTTTTGTCCAAATGTGAGTGCTTCAGGACAGTCAATGCAGAATTACACATCATTCACTTATCCAAATTTTCCACCTATCTGTCCATTGCTTGGTCCCATCATGTCCGGATAACTGGGTGGGGTTGGACATGAATTACATTATGAGAAATTGAGATATTAAATTAGTTGAAGGTCAGGTATTTGTTAACAGAATCAATTTGATCATTATTTTAGGGGGTGGGGCTGTCATTTTCTTCGGTAGGGGGAGGGTGGCCCAAATATCATGTGGGAGTCAAAAATCTTTTACACAGAAAATATGGGGTCTTGAAATTACCAATGCCAACAACAATGCTATTTTAATTTTTTGATTTTGTCATGCATACATTCTAATTCTAGTTTAGCAACACTTCTTAAGGGTAGGGGATACTGAAGGGTACTGAATGAATTTGAAATGTTACCTTAAATCATTTGCTTATTTGGGATCATTTTAATGATATTTCCATGTTGTGATAATTATTTGAGAGTGGAAATTTGTCATGCATGGATACCTGTTATCTACTGAAGAAGAAAAATTAACATAGCAATATTACATTTTGTGAGGGCAGATACTATCCTTCTTAAATTAAAGAAATACTTGTCATGATAGGTGTTACCCCTTTCAAAGAAATTCTTGTTGAATTGTATGTCTAGGTGATTGTTTGACTGAAAGGAAGTACATGCACTGTGTTGTAATACAAAATAATCCAAATAGATTCCAAATGATAAAGTTTGCTGACTTTCCCCCACCAATGTTCAAATTTTATTAATTCAACTAGGCTACACAATAACACAGCAGCATGTACCCTTTATCAGACTTTGTTTATCATTTAAGTCACCTGTTGAATGGTTTTGCCTATTATATTCAAATAGGCCAAGTTTTACTTATTGTAAGCTTCATTGTAAGTCACCCAGATTTACATTTCTCCAAATCAGATGTTTACATGACATTATTTTACCTCACATGTACTGAGTGCACCATACTATCTATAACTCTGCAGTACTGCCAAATTTGATCCAAGTGCTCAGCTCTGGTTTTCTGAGGTTTCTGCACAATTCATCTTCCTTCCCTAGTATAGAATTACCTACTTTCCAATATTTGTACTTATAAAATACATCACAATGGGTAAAATTAAAGCATCTTGTATTACCTAGATGACATGCACATTTTATAGTCAGTGTGCATGGAGGTGATGTCCCATTAATTATAACTAATAACAACTCCTAGGCATTTACACAATTGTTCTTACTGTCAAGACTTTAAAATTCAGGATTTATCTTACATACTTTCCGATTGTAGTTTAGCAACACTTCATAAGCGTAGGGTTATCATATTTAGTGTAGTGCACTCTTAAAGGTATATTATGTGATCTTTCCAGGGAACGCCCTCAACATCGAAAAAAAAAGCAGATTTTCTTGCAGATTTACATTTCTGATTATAAATTGTACATACATTTCAAGTTACAGGGCGATACGATTCTTAATTACTTCAAAATCATGGTTTTAGAGTGAAAATAAACTGTCGGATTACCGACAACTTATTTATTTAACTCTAGTCTAAATTCACTCTAAAACATGATTTTGAGGTAATTAGGAATCGTATCGCTCTGTAACTTGGAATGTATGTACGATTTATGATCAGAAATGTAAATCTGCAAGAAAATCTACTTTTAAAAATAATTATGAATAGAGGGCGCTCCCTGGAAAAGATCACATAATATGCCTTTAAGGGTGATATTAGTTACAATTCAAGTGCTGATATGGTTAAGCACTTAGCCAGTTGCCACATAATTGAAGCGAAATGATTGCAACGATTTCCTTACGGCAGCTTAATAATAATAGGCAACGGCCTCTCGAAATATGCTGCCTAGTTAGACGGCGCCATATAAATTGATGGTTATTGTTATAACTTTTACTGCCATAAGGGGAGGCTCAAAAACCTTAATTATTTTACATTTAAATTTGCACCGCTCTCAAGTGTACACAAACTAATTATGTAGGAAAGTTGTCAAATTAAGAGGTAATTACCCAAGTAAGGGATACAATAATGAAATTGACCTATATGTGACCCGATCAAGCAGAATGGGTTGTATGTCAGGATTATTGGTTTTGAGTTATTGGTAACTTTTACATTGTTTTCTCAGTTGGTAAATTGTTTGTAACTTAAAGACTAGAAGTTCAATTTTAATGGGGTTTGGACCAGACTATAGGATTTTTAACCTGCTTTTAAATGGTGGACAAATATCAAAATTGGGAACTGCGGACATTTCGCTTGATCATGTCACATTCAAGTCACAATAACACAATTCAGAAATGGACTGAGGAGATGAAAAAACTGAGGAGTGAGTGGTGAACATTTTTTCATCCTTTACCATTCAGAATAGACGAACAAGTTTTCTTTTTTTGCTGAGGGGTGAAAATGTTCATCCTTTACTATTCAGGAATGGACACACGCATGTTCCTATTTTTCTTGCTGAGGGGTGAACATTTTCATCCATTACTATTCAGAAATGTACATACAAATAAGCCTTTTTCTTTTCTAGGCTGAGGGAATGAAAATGCTGAGGGCGAAAATTTTCATCCTTTACAATACAGAAATGGAAACAAAAGTGTGCCTTTTTCTTTTCTTGCTGAGGGGTGGAAATGTTCATCCTTTACTATTCAAAAATGGACACACAAGTTTGCCTTTTTCTTTACTTGCTGAGGGGTGAACATTTTCATCCTTTACAATTTAGAAAACACACTCACAAAAATGTGCCTTTTTCTTTACTTGCTGAGGGGTAATAATTTTCATCCTTTCTATTTAAAAAAAGACACACAAAAATGTGCCCTTTTTGCTGAGGGGTGATAATTTTCATCCATTACTATTCAGAAATGTACACACAAATAAGCCTTTTTCTTTTCTAGGCTGAGGGAATGAAATGCTGAGGGGTGAAAATTTTCATCCTTTACTATTCAAAATGGACACACAAGTGTGCTTTTTTTCTTTACTTGCTGAGGGGTGAAACTTTTCATCCTTTACTATTTAGAATTCTGGCTGAGGGGGTGAAAATTTTCATCCTTTACAATTTGGAAATGGACACACATGTTTGCCTTTTTCTTTACTGGCTGAGGGGTGAACATTTTCATCCTTCACAATTTAGAAATTGGCACACACAAAAATGTGCCTTTTTCTTTTCTTGCTAAGGGGTGAAAATTTTCATCCTTTACAATTTGAAAATGGACACACAAGTTATCTTTTTCTTTTCTTGCTGAGGGTGAAAATGTTCATCCTTTACAATTTAGAAATGGACACACACAAATGTGTGCCTTTTTCTTTTCTTGCTGAGGGGTGAGCATTTTTATCCTTTACTATTTAGAAATGGACACACACACACCCCTGCCATTTTCTTTTCTTGCTGAGGGGTGAAAATTTTCATCCTTTACAATTTGGAAATGGACACACAAGTTATCTTTTTCTTTTCTTGCTGAGGGGTGAAAATGTTCATCCTTTACAATTTAGAAGTGGACACACCACACACAAGTTGCTTTTTTATTTTCTTGCTGAGGGGTGAAAATGTTCAGCCTTTATAATGCAAAAATGGGCATAGTATTAACAAGAAGATGTCCATCCTCTCAATTGAGGAATAAATACAAGTTTGCCTTTTTGTAACTTGGATAACAGAATTGTAAAATAGTTGTGCAGTATGGAATCAGCTTACTAATCAGCAGTGTCTGAGAAAATAAATCTCACTGTTATTGCTTATACTTTATATCAGTGTTTTCGTGTGATTTTGTAATTGTCTTTTAGGTATTTCAATTACCCAACATTAGGTATAGAGGTACGCACAGGAATGAGCTGTTTTTGTATTAAAGTCATTGCAAAATATTTGTATTAAAAAAATAAGTTTGAATGAGGGACACAGATACACATTTTATATTTCAATCATTACCCCGTGTTAAAATAATATATTTAGTGACTTTCATTTACAACATATGCTGTGCTTAAAATTAAGGCATCAATTCATCATAAATTACAGATTTCAAGCAAGTTCAAATATAAAGATGGACAAAAGTTGCGTTTTCAGCTGTTTATAAAATTATCTAGCATTATATATAGAGTTACTTGAAGGAATGAGCTGTTTTTGTATTAATGCCATTGCAAAATAATTTGATAAACAAAAATGAGGCTTGAGTGAGGGACATAGTTACATGTTTTGTATTGCTATGCTTACACTAGAATAATATCACATGATTAATTACTTTTTTAGGTAGATGAGTCCTTCATTAAATTGGCGATCCTTCATATAGGGTATTTTACACCACAATATAAGAATGAGAAAATAAACCTGTTGAAATGCAATGCGTCAACAAAGGCTCAAACCTCCTCCAAGTAAGATTGTAGGAATGAGCTGTTATTGTATTCATGTCATTGCAAAATAATTTGATAAACAAAAATGAGGCTTGAATGAGGGACATAGTTACATGTTTTGTATTGCTAAGCTTACACTAGAATTATATCACATGATTAAATTACTTTTTTAGGTAGACGAGTCCTTCATTAAATTGGCGTTTCTTCATATAGGGTATTTTACACCGCAATTTAAGAATGAGAGAATAAACCTGTTGAAATGCAATGCGTCAACAAAGGCTCAAACCTCCCCCAAATAGGATTTTGTACATGTTGTAACACCATTTGAAAGCCAATAAGAACCATGGATGAAAAGGCATCATTACATAGGGAAAATACTATCCAAATAATTTGAGTTCTGTTGGTAGCATTAAAATGATGTATATTTTAATTTTAGATGGACTATTTTTATCCTATTTAATGTAAACGGGTGAGTTTGTAACATCTAATTCATAGGCTCATTGTATCTGGGACTTTTGTTCCTTCCTCTTTTTGTAACCATACAAAACAGCTGTGTTTATGACACGTTTCTTCCAAATTTGTAACAAAACATATTGTTTAATAAGGAAATCTGTTAATTGCAAAAATCGATTTTTAATTGCAAAGTGTTACACCAGATATGCAAATTAATTTAGTCCAGTAGTTTTAAAGCAACTTTTGACATCATTAAACCGAAAGAATCCCCCCACACACCCCCACACACCGCTCTTGGCTAGCGTTTATCCTTTTTTTAAAGATCTATAGAATGTTTCTCCCGTATCCTATTGCTAGATTGCTTAAAAGCATATAGTCCACTCATACACCCATCAAAATATGTAAGTTCCACCCTAGCTTATACTAGAATATTTTCAAAAATATTTAATGGGTTTAAATAATTTTCAGCTAGAAAAATGCACCCAATTGTTAGGCACATTTTGATATCAAATTTGTTGGCCTTGAGACAATGCAACGATAAGAAATTGTGCCATTTACCAATGTTTATACAGACAAAAAGTGACACTAAATCTCTGGCTATGGCTGGTTCTGTCCATAAATTAACAGACATTTTTTTGGTCGATTTTCGTGCACAGACATGGGAATCTACCAATCAATTATGTGTGGCATCATTTCAAGAAAATCAATAAGCAGATTATAAGTATGTGTGTGGCAAGTTCGTCTGATTATGAGTGATTTGGCAATTTGGTCCGATTATGAGTGACATGGCAATTTGGTCCGATTATGAGTGACATGGAAATTTGGTCTGATTATGTGCGACAAGACAATCTGGTCACACATAATCAGACCATTTTGCCAGAATTGCCATGTCACTCATACTCGGACCAGATTGCCATGTCACACATAATCAGACCATTTTGCCATGTCACTCATAATCGGACCAAATTGCCACGTCATTCATAATCAGACGAACTTGCCACACATAATTATGATCTGCTTATTGATTTTCTTGAAATAATGCCAGTAGATTCCCATGTCTGTGCACGAAAATCCACCAAGAAAATATCTGTTAATTTATGGACAAAACCAGTTATAGCCAGTGAGATTTAGTGCCACTTTTTTCTGTATAAAAATTGGTAAATGGCACAATTTTTTATCGTTGCATTGTCTCAAGGCCAACAAATTTGGTATCATTATAGTCCACTCATATTATGGTAAGAGGGGAGTCCCAACAGATTACACACGCAAAACCGAAACAGGATCCCCAAGGGATACAAGAGGGAAGTGATAAAATGTAAAATTAGCATATGTTAAAGATCACTAACCCAACTGCAATGGTGGGGACAATATATAAAAGGAGACACCAGAAGGGAAATGAAAATACGAAAAAGAAAAAGAGATTACACGACGTTTCGGCAAGATATACTTGCCTTTATCAAGAAAAATAGCTTTTTATATGTACATAATATTCAGTAAAAAGGGCAAGATGTTACTCTGTTAAGAGTTAAAAACAAACTGCAATGGTGATCGGGCAAATACAAAAGAACTAAAAATAGTAAAAGGTGAGAGAGATTAAAAAAAAAGCTGAAGTACTGATATAGTGGCAGCGTTCGCATTAAGTGGTGGTCCGGTCGCCCAAGACCACCAAAATTAGCACCGGGCAACCAACATTTACTTTTACTATAAAATGTCAGTTCTCCCCCTTTTCGATGTATTCTAATTTTCAGGAAAGACCCAAAGTGTTCCAAATTGAGAATTTGTTTCAGAAACTTAAGAGTACATGTATAAGCTTAAGAATGATTGTATGTTGTATTTAAGCTAATTAGAAAACCAAGTAGCAATAGTTTGTAATTAGATACAGTAAATTAAAGCAACTGTGAAAAAGGGGAGAACTGATACATTTTATAGTAACAGGTGCCACGTAGAGTGTGTATGTAATTGGGAGTATTCAAGCACCCACATCACCATTTTGGGCTCACAAGCTAAACAATATGGGTATTCCGCTAGAGTGTATAGTTTAGTGAAGGGAATAAGTGTTGCCATAATTTACACCCAAAATTGTATATTTTTGCACCCAAAGAAAGCCAATGTCCTTTCTTGGAATGAGCCTATTGTCTATGTATAGTAATAATATTGCTAGAGAAATCTTCCCTATATAGAAATTGGTTTATACTTTTTGAAACTATGGATGTATGGATTGAAACAATTGAAAATCAATGTCAATCAAACTTGGAATATCAAGCTCATGAAAAAGAATAGTATAAAAGTATATGATGAATTCGTGTATGGATTTAACAATAGTTTGTCTTCAAACAATTAAATAAGTTTATCCTAAGGTCTAATTAGATATTATGAAATGTAATAGATTAAGAAAGTAGTTTAGAATATGGTTATTATAATTATTCACAAATAATATTAACACTGAATTTATGTATCGCCCAACCAAGTGCTGATTTCACTCTATGAAACTCATTGTAAGGGAGGTGTAAACAGAGCGAGCTCCAATACTCTCACACTTCAGTGCAAAATCCAATAGTGCAAGTGTTATGTATTGACAATGCAGAAGGGTCACAGTATTTGGGTATTAGGCTATGAGGCTGGTTTGTAGATTACCAGGGCAGGCATACCATTGTGATGAACTCTGTAACCTCAGGGTTTAGCCCAAGTTCAAGATTTGGCCATACATGGAAAGTATACCGTGTGACTACATGTATATTATATGGGTTAAAATACATAGGTTTTAATATACTTTTGACTTACAGATTTAACTGCATTATACATTGATGTTTTCCAAGTTGCTAAAATAACATAATTAATACAAAGACAATGTGTTTATGTGTATGCCAATCAAATCCTAATTAAACAATCCAATCGTTTAAATAAAGGAAAATTCATTTATTGCGGAAAGAATAACTAAATTAATATCTGTATAGGTTGAGTTGATAAACAACATTAATTATTGTTTAGACCACAGTGTTGGTAAAAGAAGGCCAAAATAATAATATGTCTTGTTTCATGGATATATTTTGACATAGTTTTATCAGGTTTAACAGGATTAACTAATTAAGAATATCGTTTCACTAAAATAAGTATCTTCAAATTAATAAGGAGTAAATACGCAGTCAGATGCCAATGTAAAGAATGATAATATTAATTGAAGATACATGGTACAAAGATATATATAATATATAACTTCTGGCTTCACCACAGTCGAGATGTGTGTGCAAAACTTATGATATTCTCATGTCTATTTTCCTTAAACAGAGACCCTGGCCCCGTAACATTTTGGCGATCTTGCCAGGACTTGATTAAGTTCACAACACTAGATTACAAGCCAAATTATAATTCAACCGGTTCAAATAGCCGTGGGGTCGATAAGTGATTATTGTTCTTTCTATAGATCTTTTAAAAAAATGAAGATAAACGCTAGCCAAGAGGGGTGTGTAGGGGTGTGTGTGTGAGAGGGGGGGGGGGGGGGGGGGGGGGGGTTATTTCGGTTTTAATTATGTCAAAAGTTGCTTTAAAACTACTGGACTAAATTAATTTGCATGCCTGGTGTACAATTCCGGCTTTTATTTTATATAAGTTAGACCTACCTGAATAAATGATTTTAAATGGGAGTAAATATGAGATGATAGTCCTGTTAACTCGATGAAACTGAGCATTATCTAACCATTGAACATATGTAATAAGGTGAAACTTATCCCAACTGAAAGTGGGGGATGAAAAAAGGGGGGGGGGGTGAGAGAATTGGAGAATAACGACGTTTCGACTGGACATACCAGCCTTTATCAAGTTTAGTAGAGAGCAAGACAAAAGTATTTGCTAATAAGCAAAATACAAGTCAAGCTAAAAGAAAGTCAGAGTGCACACAGGTATGTAAAACACACTATGAGTGGACTATATGCTTTTAAGCAATCTAGCAATAGGATACGGGAGAAACTTTATTTAAAAAACGCGTATATTCGTGGACGCTTGGCTACCCGTGCTAAGTTCCCCCTTTTCAAAATCGTGTTTAGTTATATAATAAAAATCATATTTCCCCAAAATGATTTTTTCAGAAAAAAGGGTCACTTTAAAAGATTCAATAATCAATCTTTCAATCATTATTATTACATCTAATCACATGGCTATTATGTTTGGACTATAATACGTTCAATGCCACGCGCTCTTTCTTAACACTGTCCACGCGGCAGGAGCTGCCGACGACATTCCAAAATTAATGGCGCTAAACAGATATGTTGGTCTATCAGGACGGTCATGCCGCTGGGATATTATCCCTAGCCAGCCCTAACAAGTCCATAATTCATGAAGAAATGAATGATCGACAACAAAGCTAGTCTGATTTACATATATTCAATATGATCGACATATACGAGGGCTGATGGACATGTCGATCACGTTTCCATCACGTATGTCGAATATCATCGGTTTTAATGTCGATTATTTACGGTTTTAATGGCGATCATCCCGTACGACCCTTTCCTTAACCCTAACCCCTAACCCCTAACCCCTAACCCCTAACCCCTAACCCCTAACCCCTAACCCCTAACCCCTAACCCCTAACCCTAAAGCGGGATCAGATAAATGCAACCTAAGGTTGTTAAATTGGATTTATTTTCTATATACCTGTGGTTATTTCATTGTATTTTTCTTAACCTCAGGTTTCAATAAAAGTGTAAAAGTGAATACAACCTGAGGTTAGGTAACCTGAGGTCGAAAGGTGTGTGAGCAGTATTCAACCCGAGGTTGTTGTATTGATTTCTTCTTAACTCAGGTTTAAATAAAATTGTAAAAGTGAATACAACCTGAGGTTAGGTAACCTGAGGTCGAAAGGTGTGTGAGCATTTCCATCTCTGCATATGCAGAGATGGACATGTATGCATGCTCTTTTGGTAGTCAGAACTCTTTTAATCGTGTTTCTTATTTTTGTGTAAAGATTTAAACACTATATATTAATTATATAAGTTGGCTATTCATTGTGTAATATCAAACGTGAACAAATATTATTAAGTTAAACAACCATAAAGGGATGAACAGTGCGATAGGCCTATTGCTCATTTAATGTAGGTTTGCCTAATATACTAAAACTGTAAGAGCCGTGTGGAAAGTTTTCGAGCAGGCATATCCAGTTATAGGCCATACATTTTTCACGTGCATCCCAAGCCACCGGATAAATAGGATGCTTGTGGTCACGTTGGGCCAACCAATGATAATGTTAAACATTCACGCCATACCTGATGAAGACCTTATAAATACTTTTAAATACAACAGTCAGCCTCAGTTATAAACACTTTAGGGCTAGGCACGGTTCGCTTTAAGTAAGCCGCTAAACCATTTTCGCTTGGGATTTCATTTTCTGGAATTCGTTAGGTGACTGATATCCGTAAACAATCTGAGTAAAAGACATCATATACCACAGGAATAGGTGAGTTGATTTAGTAGCCTACCTAATCGTAATATTTAAGGAAAACAATAAAATGATGAATGTAATTTCAAATAAAATATGCGATTCTTTACCATCTCAGGATCCCGTCGTTAGACATTTCATTTACAATTTATATTTAAAAAAAAACTTATCTGTGGTAGCTGTCGGATAGAGCACAACCATATACATGTATGCATGCCCGCCTGCCCGATGCAGATGCCATTCTGCGCTAATAAAGAGCTCACTGTGCCATTTCGACACACCGTGAAGAAAGGTTATACATATCCGTTTATTGCGCCATGTCACGTACGCGGGTCTGATCACTTACGAGATAGCTGAATTTTAAATGGACATTATTAAGTCTACAATGAAAAATGAAAACAATATATTATGCTATAAAAGTTAACTGATAGGCCTACACATACATTTTTGGCGAGATAGGGCAAAATCGTTAACAACGAGTTGTGTTAACAATTATCAGTGGTTTCAGTTAGCAGCTATCGTTTCATAGGTATTTGATCGGCCTACCAATACATTTCAGGCGAGGCAAGCGCGAAATCGTTAACAGCGAGTCGTGTTATCAATTATCACTGTCCTGTGTTAGTAGCTTTCATCTAATGCATTTATAATTTGATAATACATGTACCTGAACCATTACCTTTTTTCAGTTTCCAAGTACGGGATGGGTATTTCGGTGATCATACTGCTATGTATGATCACGAGCGTTGTCAAGTGTGCAATTTCCATGCCCAAAGAAGGCGACATTCGATTGGAAGGAGGCGGGAAACCAAGTATTGGACGTGTAGAAATTTACCTTGAAGATCAATGGGGAACGGTATGCGACGATTACTTTGTCAAGGAAGACGCCACAGTAGTATGTCGACAATTGGGTTACAAGTCGGCAATAAATGTTTACTCAAGTAAGTAGACAGTATGATAAGGCAACACTGCAAAACCATTCCGCATGGTTCATATTAGACAACTGTCACTGATTAGACTTGCTTCAAGTCTCAGGTTCACTACCCTCTCTCTATAGGTTCCTGCTTAATATATATAGAAACGGTAGCGCATAATCTCATTGACCTTAAGGATGCATGTATATGATACCTATAATTGCATGGACAGTGTTGGGTGGGTAGAGAGGATGATATGTCCTATAGCGGATCAAAGCCACACACGCCATCATCATTCCCTTTACAAATGTTAACTATCAAAACATAATTACACCTGAGGCTCTTTTCCTGTAAAACACTGATTTCCCAGACTACAACCGCCCAAGTTTACTAAAGGGTGCACATAAAGTTAATATCCCCCAAATGTTTGATTTGTTTTTTTGCATAACTCCAGATAAAATGAGCCGTTTCGAAAGATTTAAACAGTTATGGAAAGGTGAAACACTTAGCTACACACATTCTGTACAGTTTCCGCTTTTCAATACCATGCACTTTTCCAAATACACTCTTTTTTTTTTTAAATGACGTTAAAAATAAAAGTGGCCTTGGTCCTATAACAGTATACGTTGTGATTAATTTAAAAATGAATAACAAGGCTATCCATGTTACCCCCTTTCAATATCATTGTTACCACAAAAGCAACCTTTACCCCAAACGATGTTTTTAGAAAAAGTTGCGCTTTGTTTATTAGATTTTGGCAATTTTTACGTTAACGGAAACATCAATTTGTTGAAATTTGACTTTTTGGAGAAAAGGAAACATGTAATTGAAAAAGGGGAAACTTTGTGCGGATAGCTAAGCGTTTTTCCTTTTCAAAAAAAAATAAATTACTTGAGATGTCTCATTATATGGTGGTGTTACGCAAACAAAATTGTCTAGGATTTTGAAAATTGCTACTGTTTCTTAGAACATCGTTTTGGGAAAATAAAACAATTTTGGGAAAAGTAAACATGATATCGAAAAGGAGACACTTTTTTTTGAAGCATAAGCATTTTTCTTTTCATAAGTCTTTAAATTTCTTAAAACGGTTCCCTGTGTGCGGAGTTATGGAAAACAATCTTGGCGTTATTTGCTACCAAACAAATCACGACGACAAGTGTTGTAATTTTACTGTTGAAAGAAACCGGTCGACCAAGTGCCACTTTTTTTTAACGTAATTTTTAGGAAAAATAGTGTATTGGAACAAGTAAACATGGTATTGAAAAGCGGTAACATTGTGGGGGTAGCCAAGGGTTTAACCTTTCAATAACTGTTAAAATTACTCGAAATAGCTTATATTATATGGAGTTATATCAGAAAAATATTTCAAAACATAGGGGATATTACATTTAGTGTACCCTTTACGATGCAGCATTTGTATGTATTGCGATACGATGTATTTGCGTAAGAGAAAAATGAAAAACGACTTGAATAAATCTCGTTATTAAGGTGGGGTCCCGCAAGTGTAACCTTATGTATTATTATGTTAGACAATAAGTCATCGAGCTCTAATCGCATAGTTATAATAGTACAAAACATCATACTTTGCAATCGAAAGTCCAGGTGTCGCTGACGTTATGTTTATTGGTGCTCATATTTACTCATTGTATTAACGTGATGTTATGCTTACGATATCCTTCTTTAACTATAAAAAGAATGGCTTTTAGCTCAGTACTAATAACCATTTTATCTTGCAGACGCCAAATATGGAGAAGGATCTGGTAACATTTGGCTCGATAATGTACGATGCGACGGAGAAGAGAAACGCTTGACAAACTGTGGAAATAACGGCTGGGGATTGCATAACTGTGACCACACTGAAGATGTAGCGGTGGAATGTCAAATTGATCGTAAGTCGATAATTTTCCCTCCTGTGAACTAACAGCCGATTGGTGAAAAAGATGGATGGATTTGTTGCAGCAATCAGAAACATTGCTAGACTCATTGCATCCTTGAAAACAATTGAAGTGGAATATCGTAGAAGCTGTATTTATTTGGAATTTCAAATGCAATGAGTTATAAATTAATTGCTTTCATTGTATTATTATGTTATATTCAGAAACAATGCTCAGTGGGTTATCAGACATATTATATGCTCTATTCAAATTGAGATGGTAAAACCATTTGGTTTGATTTCTGTCTGAAATTATTTTCTATGTTTTACAATTTCACTATAATCAAATAGGTTTTGCGACTATTTTTACAGCACATATCTTTAGTAAGTTTAGGACATCATATTTTTGAAAATGTATTTATGTGAAATAATCTTTATTTTAAATACCAGCTGAAAACGGTGATATCCGCCTCGTAGAAAAAAAAGGGAAATCCTCAGAGAAAACTGACCTAATGGAAGGTTATGTGCAGGTCTTTAGCACAGGGAAATGGCACAATATCTGTGACAACGATTGGGGTATCACAGAGTCATTAGTGGTGTGTCGTGAGCTAGGCTTCCGTGCCGCAACGAATTTTGTGCGGACAGAATCTACTGACGAATCGATTCAAGTGGAGTGCTCGGGCAATGAACCAAGACTTAGTTTGTGTCGTCCTGCTCCTGATGCTTCAGGTACTTGCAAAGACGCTGTACAGGTCACCTGCAGCGATAACATAGGTTTGTGATTTTGCTCTCGATTTTATAATTATAAAAACCTGCAAATAATATGAATCTTCAAGTTAAGAAAATGAATATTAGGATATTTTGTTTTGATAACAGAGTTAAAATTTACGATACAAGCCAGAATTGACGTTTGAACTTAATATTAGGTCTGCATACCCGGTTTGCATTAGTACAAAGTAGTGTTCAATCATGGAAGTAATTCCATGGTTCAATTGAGGACACCAGCATCGCCGCATCGGAGACATATTTTCATCATTGTTCCTGCAACAAGGGGTGGGGCTTGATTAAAACCAGTTCGGCCACATACCTTTTATTTAGGGAGGGGGAGGGGGGGGGGGGGGGGGGGGGGGCAAACAAACAAAACATTGGCAATGTGTTTGATATTACTAGCCATCATTTAGAAGGGAAACATTGAAAAACAAACGGTCCGTCTGCCCGTAGAACAGAGTTTATTTTTCGTCCCCTAATCCGCAGATTCCGTTTCTGACCACTTCGTAAATCCTGACAAATTTGAGTGGACACCTTGGTATAATACAGGAAGTGACGAATTAAGAGATGAAGCAACACTCCCGGCTATTCGTTCAAGGTAACAGTGTAGAATGATGTGTCATTGTCTAGCTATAACGGACTAAGTCGTAATTACTTAAAGCGAAATAGTGATAGACTTGAAATCAAGTCCTTATTTCTCCTCTCATCCACCATCCATCACGCACGCGGCGTCCGGTATAGTACAGGTCTCGAACTCTCTTCCATTATGGTGATTTGTTCGCGTGTCATGCTGCCTACATTGATCAACATCGATCGTATAGTGTCGAAACCACACGCACAATGCAATTCACTACTAACCACGGTAAACTTTACATTGTAATGAAAGTTCTGAATAACATTTCTCCTTGCCTGTCCTCTACGCGGGCGGGCAGGCCCGTCGCCTGACGACGAACTAGCCGAATTTTATAAACATTAGAGATATGTGTAGGTTGCTAGGGTAGCGAAATGCAGAATGGAGAAACTTTTTTTCTGGCAAAACGAGATGCGCAGATTTATTGACGATTATTCGAAATGTTAATACACTTGTACCCGGGTAACTATTGTTTGGACTAAAAGTGCGCCTTTAAGCGGAATAAGAGATAGCATGGTTTTCGCCGGTCGCCCAAATCATTTTTGTCATGAGTATAGCTGCTTTTCTCTGTAATGTTTTCTATTTATTTAACATGTTTAAAGACCGCTCAGTAAAAAACCTTATACGGAAACTATACCTCCGACAAATAGACATATACATTTTTACATTGTTATTAACTTTTGTAACTAAGTAACAAACTCTATACATCTGTACCAATATATTTAATGTATCTTTTGACTAAATCCGAACAAATCCTTTTTGCCGTTCAAGGTTTTCTGTTTGCGTGGGAGTTATTCCTGCTAAAATTCAATGTCGTCTAAAGATCAATGAGACTACCATGACTACCGTGAATTGCGATCGGCGTCTAGGATTTATATGCAATCGAACATCGGATAGATCATGCGATGATTATGAACTTCGACCCTCTATGCAGGGATGATGAAGGTAAGTTGAACAGACTAACCTTGGTAGACTAAAGTTGGATGAACAAAATAATAATGGCGCTTTAGAGCAAAATGTAAAATGTAAAAATATGGGGTCATCGGGGGAAAACCAGAATGTTCAGCATTCCATAGCAGCAAAATAAGAACATATTGAAATGTTAATTTACAAATGCACATAGGCATGCATACATTATTAATATATAACAATATTACGTGAACTTGAAGGCGTTTGAACTCATAACCATTGAAATGAGAGTTCCCCACGCCAGCAAGACGTTTGAAGTAAAATGACACAAATGTTGTTTTGTTTTTCACATGGTAAAACTGTTTATTAGCTCTTGGTGCAGCATTGTGTATGTTTAAAGGAAAAGCATACTCCGGTGGAGAGAAAAGGAGAGATCCAAATCCCGCTGAATCATGTAGCCAATGGTAAGTTGCAACTGTTCTATTATCAAATTAATGGTCTAAACCAACACCCTTCCATCTTCACCCTGATGATGAATGATGAAGTTAGAACGTGCTTCGCCGCCGTGATTCGTTTTTGATATCGTGAATACACAGCCATTTTCTGATGACTGGCGTCATGGTAATACTCTGGTGCCAGTACCTGCGCGGGTACTGATTGAATGTCCAGTGATGGACTAGCAAAGTAACTGAATAGTGTAAGTAACTCTGCTATACTAGGCGGGTGGTACCCGCACACGTATTGTATACCGGGGAGGGGGGGGGGGGGGGGGGGGGTAAAGAATGGAGAACCCATAGCAACAAGTAATCTACGGGCAAATCGATTTTGTGCAAGATATCTTTATATTCATATTCCATCAAAAACAAAAGCTAGGTCGTCGTTTTGTGGCTCTCTAAAAAGCTTAAATGCACAATATCCACTATTTTCGTACCATTACACAGACATCTACAAAACTACCAGTAGCTACAAATGGCTGCCATTTTTTGTTTAACCAACCGGTAGTTCCAATACAAGCACAACTGATCTAGCAAACTGACCATGATTTCAAACAAAAGAAAAATACTGTGAGCGTTGAGCGTTTCGATAGATCAAACAACGCGGTAGATGCCCTCAGATCACAGACAACATTTGCGCCGAATGGACGGAAATGAAATCCGAAAGGTTCATTGAAAACTCAAAACATATAATAATGTGATATTATCTTTGTCATAGCACGTGCTCGTCCGAAGGTAAATGGCTTTGTGACAAAAACGAAAACTTCTGTCCACGTAAGTATTCATATTCAACATAAAGTTGCCATTATGGATTGCGTTCTTGGAGTAGAAATTATTAACAAGGATTTATAAACTGAGCTGCGTTTACAATAATATCCAAACTCATTTAAACCAAGTTTACAGCCCTTAAGTTATCGTTTAAAACACATGCAGTCCTAAAAAAATAAGTCACCTGGTATTTATGTACTAGCAACTCTAAAATGATAACTTCATCTCTCTTCTAATACAGCACTGTTACAATGAGATTCTGAATGTCAGTAATAATATCCTGAGGTATTCCTGAATATCAGTAATACCTTAATGAATATAACAAACATTTGCCTGCTTAAAGGCGGAGCTTAAGTATGCGCAGACGAAATGACCGTTGGGGAAGGTCAGCCTGATCTGAAGTACGCGCATTATTAATAACCTGCGCTTCGCATGCATGTTCTCATAAAACGATTAATTTCATTGGAACGCACCAGGTACGCAGCTGTCGCGATTATTCCTGAGGTAATGAAAACACCGTAAGATGCGGACATTTGTCATTGTGGTTGTCTTATAGCTTATGGACCTTGTCTTTTAGAAGAGTTATAACAGGGGGATAACACACTCGAGTGCGGTTTCTTACATTACCTTATCGATACTGCGTGTTGAAAACCCATATTCAAAAATGAAAATATACTTTGCTTCAGGGTTTGCCAAACAATTTTCTGAATATTTATCAATTCTCGCGTATAATATTTCAAATAAAGAAATTACTCAACCAGTTTATGATTTGATACTTGAATCATACTGTATTTTTTTCTATTGTTTATACACATTACAGTCCAGGATCCATGTCGACATGAATGTGATGGAACTCCACGTACGTGTGTCCTTAGAGACTGGGTGGTTGAGTGGTTTTACGGAGGAGATTCTCCGTTTTGTAGAAAGTGCCTGTTCCACAACGATACAGTCAATACAACCCATGCCGATATAAAAGATTACACATGCCCCAACTGTATAACCCTTGACGGCGTTCCAAGAGCAGTTGCTGTTATAAATAGACGATTACCAGGACCAGATACCCAGGTAAGTACAGTACTTTGTCAGATATGTTTAGCACTCTCAAAAACAAACTTCAAGTAGAGGTTGCATTATCATTACGTATTTAACTTTATTGGCCGACCTTTTTCTTCAAGGAGTTTAACTTCCTCAAAAACCGATAAAGTCGGAGCCACTTTTAAACCCTTCTTGTTATGGATTCCGTCGTATTTTTTATTTAACTGCAGGCATATATTATAGTCGTTATATATCCTCTATGTTCTCAGGATTTTAAACTATAAAAAATGTGCTTAGACGAGAACAAATGCTGTTCTAGAGCGAACGGTCCTATTAAGTTGAATAGAGTCGAGTGGTCGTTCGTTCGGGCGGGTAGGCGTTCTTTTTAAATACAAAATCGAGAGATATCAGTTTATTTTCATTAACTCCTTATTCTATGAAACAACATTTGCTTATGGGGTCTATTAACCTATTACAATCGCTTTACAATGTATAATCTAAATGGAATACTAATAAGACTTCATACAAATATATTTGAAAAATAACTAAATCTTAATATACAAGGAAGTTTCGACGAACGTTCAGTTATCTGTATGGCGTATGACGGCTCATCCAAATAGGGTGACGTTTGTGAGAGATTCTGTGCGCACTAGATGGATTAGGGAATCCATTTGGATCCGTCGTAAAGCCAACATTAGGGAGCTTTCGATTGGCACGACGGACGCTTTTACGACGGTAAAATATAAAACGTTACCATCGTCACCACGACGGTTGCTATAGTCCCTTTACGTGTAGTAGCATTTAGATGACTGACGGATGACAAAGTTGACGCATGCGCACATTACTCAAAGTGTCATTCAACCGTCCTAGATTCATCCGTCGTGCAAATCGAAAGCGCCCTAATAACATGAAACAGCAATTTATGTACACTAACGAGAACGCCTACCAACTTAGACACCTGTATGATCAATTGATCCAGTACGTCATACAAAGCATTCCGTGACGTCACCGGAAATTCAATACTTCCTGGCCTCTCTGAATTTAAATTGAGTTACATCTATGAAATGTTCAGATTCTTGATAAAATTATTCTTGTTGTAATTTATATCAACTTATAGGTCTGTGAGGGTGATACTGTTATAGTAAAAGTAATCAACAAAATGAAAAATGAACCGTCAGCCGGTACCACTATTCATTGGCATGGAATGTTTATGAATGGAACCCAGTACATGGATGGTGCATTCATGGTGACGCAGTGTCCTATACCAATCGGGGAAAGTTTCACATATAAATTTGAAGCACGTCCCCATGGAACGCATTGGTACAGTATATTTCACGTTTTAGTTCGCTACCTCGTATCAAGAGGAGAAATCGTAGTCGGCACACAATGCATTGCGATGCAGACATACAGCAACTTAATAAAAAAAAAATGCCTATTGAGTTGTTCAGGTTTCCTGGCAAAGGTGCAGTTTTACGCCTTGAATTCGTTTGTGAATGTATCACTATCAATGGTTTCACTAATGATCACAATTTTGAACCTAATATGAAAGAAACCGATGTTGGATTTGATGAAACAAGCAAATTAATATGTATGTCGATTAGCCATTTAATGGATTACTTGCCAACCACAATTTATCTTCTTCCTCGTCACAACCCTTAGAGAAGAATTATTTTCAGAACGCCCCCATTTGAATTGATTTGGTTAGCTCCTCTAACTGATTAAATTGTTTAAAAAAGTATGACAGTATTCGAACCTGCAACCTTTGCCTTAAAATACAACGTTCTAATCGATTGAGCTAACGAGGCAACTGCCAGAGAGCGCAAGATTATAATATACTAGATTTCGCGGTTCGTGGGTTGGGCGGTTCTCGGGTTGGGGGTTTATGGGATGTGTATACTCTTAAAATTCAGTTATCACAGGTGCCATTAATATTCCAAATCCCCATAATACAGGAACCTCATGTGCCCTTAAATCCAGGTAGGCTACCCCATGTGCATCCACGTATTCAATACATGTGTTATTAGGCCTAGGGTTAGGTTTTATATTGGGGTCTAAGTTCTGAGGTCTTTTAGTTTTAGAGTCAGCGAGAGGAGGGGTCGATCGTCATGATCTGTCTGTGCCCAGTATCGAGAACTGTGTGTCGACATTGATTATTCCTCCGTAGGCATGCCTAAACATCATAGGTATTTAAATCACACATGTTTTCGCACACCGATATCCATGTAACATTCCCAGTTATATAACAGACATCCCATGATTGGCCTAGGGCCTATCCGAATCGCTATACATAGTGTTAAACTTTAACAACACTGTACATACTTGTACGCTCAAGGTCTGGGTTTGATTCATGGCGCATGCAGACTGAAGTCAAATCAATGCCTCCTGGGAGACTCCATTCGCCATGATTAAACAATGTTTGTTGCCTTACTTCCGTAAAAAAATATTGATATACCCTGAATTGAACAATATTGTTTTTCATTTCAGGTGGCATTCACACGCAGGTCTGCAGCAAGGTGACGGTGTAACTGGTGCACTGATTGTGCGTCAACCTAAAGACGAAGATCCGAATACACTTCAATATGACGAAGATAAATATGAGCATGTTGTTGTCGTTAAGGACTGGTCTCATAGATTAAGCGTAACAGAGTTCAATAGAGACTTTTACGGTGGAGACGGGAGTTCACCCAGCACCATATTGATTAATGGAAAAGGCGGGCAAACTACCGATTCGTCAAAGCGGCCTAAGATTTGCCTTTGCCCTAATGAAGAGGAGAAGTACGACTGCGTTTGCCCATTGCCTCAATACGAGCAATTCAATGTTGAACCGGAAAAACGGTTTCGGTTTCGAGTGATCAGCACCACTACTCACAGAAGTTGCGCAGTGCGCGTGTCTGTTGATGAACACAATATCACGATCATCGCAACTGACGGAGCATCAGTAAAGCCATACGTGTGCCAATCGTTTATCATTTTTAACGCAGAAAGATACGATTTTGTTCTTAATGCAACTAAAGACCCTGGTAACTACTGGATGCGAGTTACGGTAACGTTTTTCATATACTTTTTATTGATTGGGTACACACTTTGGAAAGTTGTAATTTGGGAAAGGAAACCCTCACGCATGCTAGTACATACTATGCAGTTGTCCCTTCGTTGGAATTTGAGAAATAATAAGTATACGCGAGCGTCGGGTAGTCGGGTAATCATGATAATTGAAAACCCACACTATGAACGGCTCGCGTAGATTATTTTGCACGCCTGTCAGAATAACCATTTACTTACTTGCGCCTGCTAATTGCGCGTTCAAGCGCTTGTGATTCGTTGGCAAGTGCCCCTTGAATATTTATACATTCATCATCTGCCGGTAATAAAACCTTGACACAATTTATTTCAGGCGAGAAGATTGTGCTCGGCAAAATGGGTTTCAGATGTCAAAATAAATTAAAGTGACGCGGACACTTTGCACATTATAAGAAGCCCTTTTTAAAAAAATACACGAGACATTAATTTGTCATATCTTCTGACGACTTAGCTTATTGATTATTATTAACTTTTATTATTGATTGTTCTTTTTTAATAATCAGGGACAAAATGGTTGTGAGAACATCAATGCACTTGCCATAATACATTATCAATCAGTGGAAGATGGTATTCCACAAAGTAGTGATTATAGCTGGACTAATACGACTGATGCTCTCACTGTAGACTCTTGCAACATTAATGGAGATGATGTGGGTCCAACGGAGGCTCTCTACAATCTCACGTCAGCCGGTAAGGTTGGACTTAATGCGCCCCTCCCCTTCTCTCTTATTAGGAGGGGAGGTTATTTGACAACATTTTGACATTTTATGTGAGGCCATGGTATGACATAGAAAAAAACTGATATGTAAAGAAGAAGAACACAAATTGACTTCGGCAACCCCCTGTACATGGCCCTTGAAAGTCGTTTTGACCAGACTGCCGAATTATGCAGGTTTCAATGGCAAATGACACAACACATCACCCTTTCACACAAAACGACTATGTATACATAATATAAGTGAGTGTTACTGATATTGAGGGGCCTATATAGTACCATTTAGGCCTATAAGTCTCCATTGCATCATTGGAATCATTTCTACGGAAATATGAACATGGCCCCCTTTAGGGCCACCAACTTATTTTCGTGTATAATTGATTCATCGCATAGACCTTCTAGAAATCATGTATTGTGCTGTTAATGTGAATCCATTTATGTCCGTACAACATGCCGACTAGACCCGTATATATCCAAACCTCCTTACAGCATTCCATCAGCTGCATCTTGATGTGCCACAAATGAATTAAACTTCAATGGATGGGCAGTGAGATGCTTGACCACGAAGCCAATTCACCAAAGCATTGATCACATTAACGCTAAGTGCAGTATAGGGTGTTAACATTTATGAGCTATGTGGGGGAGGGGGTAGGGGGCGGTGAAACAATAAACCAAGTCAGCTTGTATCAAAGAAATATCTGGCTCCTTCAAAGACAAACCGGAAAAAGATTGGTTAAATTGAGGGAAAGATTCCTTAGTCTTTGTTAGCAGAAACAAGGCATGGAGTAAAAAACACAATACAACAGTATAGTTGGACTAAATATGCTGATTCAACGGATACTTATCAGAAATATAGTATTTTAAATGTAATTATTGACCGAAAACAAAGAGGGACAAGTTCTACTCTGATGTAATAATCCTACTTTTACTTTAGAAAACATGTGGGTACAAAGGGACCAAAAGGTACCCTTTTCTTTTACATTGCCTGTGTTTAGCATTGTGCGAAGTTGCTGAATTCGGCAACCTTAATTTGACATGTTCAGAGGATATGTACAGGGGGGTTACAAAACTTCGTTTTCAAAAAAAAGTTATATTCTTGTTAAATGGTTATCTCCATATTTTAAGAAGGGCCTCATGAAAAAGTAGAATTAGCAACCATCCCTACTCTTAGGCTCTTAAACTTAACCCCCGAGCCACATTTTCCAAATAATTGTTTTCCGAACACAAAAAGCGAGGCTAAAAAGTGTATCGGTTCCCCCGGGTTTTGAACCCCAGACCTATGGGTTCAGAGACGAGCGCCCTACCAGAAGGCCACGGGGACAATGCTTCGTGGACGAATATACTCGGCGAAGTTAATAGTCATTGTATTAATTCGTAGTAATCAAGAGGGTTAGGGTTATTATTCGTTCACACTACATGTAGGAGGTATTGCCGTGCGATGTGGTGCGGTTATCCTTGCTTCCGACTCAGTGTAATATAGCAATTCATTGCAAATCATGATTGGGTCCACGCCGGTCATCGCATGCGTTTGTAGCCATCGCCTTGTGTTTGAGCAGTACGTACTAGATTCAAAGGGTGACCCTAACTTTGTGGTTATTCCGTTAACAGTTGATACATGTCCAGGATCTACATTTCTTCTGTTATGCCTTTTTCTTTAAATCACAGAACCCGATGCGATGTCAGACTGGGAGGTGGATTCAGTACACCCAGACAATACCTATTACCTAGGGTTAAGCTTTGACAACGCCGATGAATATAATACAGTCTTACCGCAAATCAATAATGTAACCTTCCGACTGCCGTCAAAACCATTTCTACTCCAGCTACCTGATGACATCGAGAAAGGTGAAACATGTCTCCTCGAAAATCGTGAAAAACAATTGCCATCAACGCAAACTAAGAAGAGTGATATCGATGTCTGCGGAGAGGGATTTTGCGACTGTTCACATGTGCTAAATGTCACGCTCGGAAAGGTAAGATATTTTTCTCGGTTTTGATCAAATCACTATAAAAAAGAGTTATCGCATTGGCGACGATGTTGGCCCGGGGGGGGGGGGGGGGGGGGGGGGCAGTCAAACATAATGTTGTACACATGCGTGACCAAAAAAACGCGTAAAAAGGGGTGTTTTTTCAGTGTTGGACGCGTCACGCGCGTGACGCGTTAAGGGTATCAAAAACGCTGATTTTCAAGAAAAAGGGTGGCTTAAAATCCCGGCTTAAAATACAGGTCGAACGTGTTTAGGGTAACTTATTTTGTTCCCCGTTAAATAGACAAAACTTCTTTAGGGGTCATATTCTGGCAAGAACTTGTTTAGGGGTCAAAATTTGCAAGGAAAGCGCGCTAAAAACTTGTTTAGGGGGTAATTTTGCTTGCAGGGTAAAACTTGTTTAGAACTTGTTTAGGGGGTGTCTGGAAAAAAAATTGGTCACGCATGTGTACACCATTATGTTTGACTGGCTCCCCGGGGATGTTGGTGGCGGCACAGTTGACGGTGACACCAGTGGCGGCATCGTTGATGTCAGGGTTGTGTGGGGGGGGGGGGGGAGGTGTGAGGGGGAGGGAGATGGACAGCAGCGGTGGTTATGGTGGTTTTGATTCTGACGGTGGTCGTCGTCATAGTGCTGATGGTGGTGTGGTATAGCCTTGGGAGTAATGGTATTGAGGCTAGTTCATACTATGCGTTGTAAGTGCAATGAAGTGCAGTAGCCCTACGGCAGTATTATCATCCTTTGAAGCAGTTTGTTTGTAACTTTACTTTTATAAATATTATTGTTCCTAACTCTTAAAATAGGTTGTTGAGCTGGTGTTCGTCAACGTTAAAACGAAACTAGCGACATTTTCTGCCTGTCATCCTATGCATCTTCATGGATTCAACTTCAGGGTAGTCGCCCAGGGAATTATACCGGATAACGTCACAGATAATCTTGAATACATCAAATCTTTGAATGAAGGTATTGTTAATATTCTTGACTAAAACTTTAACTTTAGACGATACTTTCAAATTCGTCAGTGCCTGTAATCATGTTAACGCTGTACAAAATAATAACAAAATGTACGTTAGACTGTCTTGCTTAAATCGTTCTCATATAACTTTAAACAATTGCATTATCGTCGTCATCGTTCTATGGATCATTGTTGATTCATTGTGACAATAATGATAATGGAGCGTCACCGCTGTCTTTATTTTAATATGCTATGTGCCGGGACGAGAGATAGTGCTGTTGCTTCCTTAACCCTCATACCTACGCACTACGATTCACTATGGCAAATTTCTATCTCCACGTGCATGCTACTGCATTGATTCGACTACGGTATGTCATTTTCCGGGGAGATATGGCAGGAATTTGCTGCCCATGCTAGCGCTGGGAGCTAAGCTCAGTTGGTAGTGACTCAGATCTGTGTACAAAGGTTCCGAGGGTCGATTTCCGATGGGTGCTCGGCGGTTTTTTGTGTACAAAATCATTCTTTTCCCTCCTCCCCCGATACGCAAAAAAAAATTATCCAGAAAAGTTAGGGTTTATGCCGTCAGTGCAACGGAGCTTTGAGCTGCAACGTACATGTACACGCATTTCTTCGATAACTCCTTGAATTATAACCTTTTCTAGCATTAGCATTACATATTGTGCTTATTAGGTTATATGATTGATAACGGTTAGCAACATAGTTAAAACATCAAAAGGCAAATCTTGAGATTTTTTTACCAATGAAGCTCTTCGAATGAAATGTGAAGTGAATTAAAAGTATTTATCATATGCGTTATGCGTAATATTTTATTTCCAACAGATGGGCGGATATCAAAGAGACCAGTCAAAGAAGCTATACAGAAGGACACCATGGTTGTCCCACAAAATGGTTATTCTATAGTTCAATTTCGTGCCGATAACGCTGGATGGTGGTTCTTGCACTGCCACTTTGAGATACACTTGGCGGTGAGTAGACTGGATCTCACAGTCCCTCTCGCAAGCCGATGTATTATTTCTATAGTATCGCTGTTGATGTGCAAATTGCGTATTTTGCAAGGGTACCCTACGACGTGTTATTAAAGTGTGTACCGCGCAATGATATTTTCAAACATCCGAATTCCCTTGGTTCTTATTCCTCTCAATATGACTAATTGTATTGACCGCTATGAGTAATAATCGTTGTTACCGCTAAATCATCCCGCAATGTTTTATGATCCTGCAGGCGATTTTAGATCAATATTGCGCAATAGTAGCTGAATAAAATCGTAGCGGACAAGCCCTATGCGCGCTTTTGATAGAACGTGTCCGAATCTGGGTTGGTTGATTTCATAATCTGAAGCCGGTCCCCGTTTCGCAAATGATAATCAGACTCTTGTTAGCCATTACAACTTTTCATTTGTAAAGAGTTAAAAGTTTCTTCTATGCTTGGTCCGAATTGTAGAACAAACCTCAATTTCATATTCGTTACAAATATTGAAGAAATATTTCGAGGATTAACTTTTAATGTCATCATTTATGTTTTTTGACCTGTTGTTCATTTTGTCTCAAATTTCTATAATTTGCATGTGATCTAATGCTTTAAGTTTCCTTTGATGGGGTGCTATTATACAAGTGTTTACATTTTGAATCAACCGTTTTTACAGCTTGGTATGACAATGGTTGTCCATGTCGACACCCATGAAGATGACCAATCCGTGATTCCGGCGATACCAATTGACTTTCCGATATGTGGTGATTAGTTGGTTGACACAGACGACGAAGCTGAAAGTGAGTAGCTATCACAACTTGGCTCGCTGCGAGCCAAGATTGTAGCCAACTAACATCAGTCGAACAACAACAAAACACTTGCTTTTACGTTTGCATCCACACGTGTTGTCCAACCGCTTATCATACGGAGAATTGGTCATAACTTTCCTAAGTCATAAGGGTCGCTAGTCATAATGTGCATTGTCCTATACCGCTAGTATGACAGAGAAAACAAAACGAAACATGGGTTTCTTTTGACGGTCATTATCCGTTTTCGTTGTCCAAAACTCTCACTGGCTTTGATCACATCAGAACAAGAGGGAATTTGATATTGATTATCACTTATTATACATGTTTCGCCATGATTTAGAGCTATAATCAAACAAATGTCATAAGAGTGGGATTCATATTAGCTATGTTATAAGGGAGTAGGTAGAACTTATTGAATGACCCTCGTATATTATAGCCTATAACAAGTGTCATGTAAAAGTAATTGGGTGTACAGAAACCTTTCTCTAAGATATCACCAATTAGACCGATTGAAAAGCTAACCCAATTCGATTGGTGTTAAATGTTGATGTAATTAAATGTATTCGTGAATATCTTACTCAAATCAAAAAATAGCATATAAACTGATAAAGATAAACTGTAATTATATACACAAAGAATTAAGTTAAGCACCCCCTAATATATGTATACATTGGCATATATTCTAAGGTATGTGAGATCAAATAATAATGATTGGTATGACATTAGCAATTATCCATTGATGAAATGCAGATGAGTGCACTCATCTGTGACGCCCATCGCTCGTGTTATCATCCACGTGGTCGTAGGTCGTAGGGTTGAGTCAGTGATCCGATCACGTGGGTCCTACACACGTTATTGACGCAAAGATCGCTAGAGGTCTTCTCAGAACAATGACTGTACGTTAGAAAACATAAACGTCATCCACACTGTCCGTGATGGACCTATAGCTCCATACTTAAATTGAGGTGAAAATATGCCTAAAATTCCCAAAAAATGTCACCTTAAATTATTCAGAATAAAATATTGAAAACGGCATGATTGTTATGTTTTTATGTGACCATAATATCACTTCTCCAGAAAATATAGCAATATCATGGGTATACTACACTGTTTTGACGACAACAAACTTGTAATGTGCGAGGTTGTAAAAAAACGGGGGGGGGGTGCTTAACTTAATTCTTTGTGTATATATTTCTCCTACTTTTGTGTTAAGCCTATGTGTGGAGTGAAGAGCATCTTAACCATATTAATCCTGAGAAGAATGAATATCACGAGGCTATATACACTAAAGTCAATGAGGTATGTTTTCTTCAGATTTAAATATCTACTCAACGTACAGGCAAGGAAAGGGGGTTCCATCCATAACTTAAGGGAAGTGTCAATCCTAAATATATGAAATTTATCAAGCACTGTAACTTTTAAACTAATAATGTAAATGTACATAAAAGTATACAATTTTTCAAATGAAATGAGTCGGAGAATCCATTTTTGGTATTAAATTTCGCCAAAAATAGTGATTTCTACATTTTTGCCCAAATAACACTTTTTTGGCGCCAAAAATGTACGGACAACCTTACAAAATCAGTATTTTATTAACAAATTCAAAATTTCACCAAAATCATCTTTAGTCAATTATCTAGGAAGCATTTTTTTTGGCTTACATTTTTTTAGTTGATATTGACCAAAAAGTGCCAAAAAAATGTTTTTTATCTCAAAAATCACATTTTACAAAAATGTAGAAATCACTATTTGTGGCGAAATTTGATACCAAAAATGGATTCTCCGACTCATTTTCATTTGACAAATTGTATACTTTTATGTACATTACATTGTTAGTTTAAAAGTTACAGTGCTTGATAAATTTCATATATTTAGGGTTGACACTTCCCTTAAAGGCATATATGTGATATTTTCCAGAGAGCGCCCTCTATTCATGATTTTTTTTAGAAAGTAAATTTTCTTGCAGATTTACATTTCTGATGATAAATCGTACATACATTCCAAGTTACAGAGCGATACGATTCCTAATTACCTCAAAATCATGGTTTCAGAGTGAATTTAGAGTGAAAATATAAACTGTCGTGTTAACACGACAGTTTATTTTTACTCTAAAACCATGATTTTGAAGTAATTAAGAATCGTATCGCCCTGTAACTTGGAATGTACATGTATGTACGATTTATGATCAGAAATGTAAATTTGCAAGAAAATCTGCTTTCTATTTATTTTTTTTCGATGTTGAGTGCGTTCCATGGAAAGATCACATATACTATACCTTTAATATAGATTCATTTGGATTATTCATAATCATGTTTCTTTTGACGAATCCAATAAAATCGTACTTACTAGAAACGTTCCTAGTACTGCCTTGTACTGAGTTGGGGTATCCATCAGACTGGCAACCTTCTGACTGATCCTGTAGGTTTGATGAGAACAACTCGCGCCGATAGAGGCGGACTTACAATCAGTTGGTCGTAGATGTTGTTTTAATTGTAAGCCCCTCTTCTTTGTTCATAATGTGTTTTGTTCTCGTCAGCGGATCTTTAAGCCATCTCTTTTGTGTCCTTTTTTTTCAAAAACGTTGGTCTCGTCACCATTTGTGGCATAGTGTCCATTGTGGTCCGTAATGGCCAATAGTGTGCAGTTCCTCATGTTCGGCGACTGAAGCTTTTCTCTTACCCGTGTGTAAGATCGAGCCTCCATTTGGTTAGCATCACTTTTGTGTTGTTTTAGTCGTGTCTCGAATACATGTATGCGACCGCTTTCAATTCTCACAATTGTTTCATTGGCTTCATGGGCTTTACGAAACCGTGTTTCTTTAACACTCTTGACGCTTTCTCAGATAAGTCCTCGATGTAAGGGAAAACCACAAGTCCTGAGAACTTTGGATTTGTTGGTGTCATCTTTCTTTCTGTTAGTCTTCTTTCTTTTTATTCGGGCAATTTATTGCAGACTCTATACTTATTATAGGGACCTACAGATAGCTGCAATTGTTCAGACGTACCGACTTTATTTTGTTTTCTCCTCTTCACGCTTGACGTCGTTTTTTATTACTACGCTGTCTTTCCTCTCTGGTGGTCAGGTCAGTAAGGAGTCGAAACGAAATTGTTAAGTAGGCCTAACATTTTATTGGTTTCGTCAAAACAACTATTCTTTCCTCCAGGTTTTATCCCCTCAAAATGGATCAGAATATAGATCCTATTATTGCATCACTCCTTCTTTACAAACGGTGATGGTCAGAAGTCACAAACTGGCCCAAAAAATGTTTCACTTCTAATAATGTTGAGAAATGCACCAATTCTGATTAAACGGGACATAACTGAAGTTTTACATACTTGATGACCCACAAACTATATATTGTTGGAAAGCTTATGATTCAAGGTTTTTCATTTTTGCAAAAAAGAATCAAATTATACAGGGTGTGTAAAGATTTTACAGGGTGGAACATAAAAAAGTTGATCGTTTTGCTCCTCACAAAATATTTTGATAGTTTTTACAATTAGGCTTTAGCTGAAGACAGTCACCAAAATCAGAACAACCGCAGAAGGTGCTACCAAATTTGCTAAGAATCACTTGCCCAAAATGTACACAGTAAAAGTACAGGGTGTCTAAAATTATGATGAAATAATGCATAAAATGAAGGTTTGTATATAATATTCTATGACATTTAGTTAGCATGGACTATTTAATTTAAAAGAAAATGGTTATCAAAATGAACTACATGAATATTGTTAAAGTTCCTTTTCTTTTGAATACAGGGTGGTCCAAAATAGGTCTAAATAGCACATTTTTCATAAATCTATGAACAATTCTGTGAAGAAACACTTCTGGTTTTTTTAGTTAAATGTTTTACTACCCAGGTTAGAACAGGACCGAAGAGTCACACAAATGAAATAGAGAGACTGCGATTTGGCCATTGTTTAATCAATAAAATGAATAAAACTGTATTTTTTACATTAAACACTCCCTGAATTGAACATCATATTCTAGTAGAGAATGTCTAGATAACAATTCAATATTATTATTTATAGTAGCAGGCACATGTTATTAACACATATGAGAGTTTGAAAACTTTCCTATGTATACTTTTAAAATGGCATCAATTTCAAAAGTTCTAGTTTTCCGCTATTTTGTGTAGAAACCTATGGGCGCCTCATCCACCGGCCCCACCCTTGACTCACTCGACGTTTAGATTGATAACTTCACTGTTGCTAAACATGTGGCTTTAATTATTTTTTTATTCGGTAGCTGGATAAATTATCTTTAATATGATACCAAAAATGTTATGTTTTTTTGACAACTTCTATTTAAAATAGAGACACTTATCACGATTTTAAGGATTTTATGAAACGGCCCCACCTTATTTGATATACATATTAGTGACCTGTGACCTGATGGAACATGTTCGCTATATATTTTTAGAGACCCTCAAACTGGAGCTGAGCACTATATATAGAGAGATGTATTATAGCCTGGTATATTGACGTACATGCGTTTCTTTTGTCTGGGCGCCGCCATAAGCATGTTTAGTCTATAATTAGTCTTATAATATGGAGTACCCGGTAATTCCTTATTCAAGTTAACACAGGTTGTAGCGCGTAATTAATAAGAGTAGTTGTCATTTGTATATATACTTTGATATTAGAAAGCTTTAACGCCGATTTTTGCATTATTCATTGATATTCAATTTCAGGCTAGAACGATACCCTATGGCGACGATAAGGATTATACATTCGAAATTTGGGACGTTACCCTTCATAGAATCCGTACTGACCCAGTAACCGAATCGAATGAGGATGATGAAGGATACTTTTATTATCTGTTTAAGGTATTAAATGAACTCATGACTAGTGTAACTCCCTTATGAAATGAAACCCAGTATTGGAACTCAATTGAACTGTAGCCTTGATGCCCGTGGCTTGCCAGTATTCCTCATCAAACAGACAGCAGGTCACGCATACATAGCGGCTTCAAATTGTCGTTTACGCGATTTGCACCAATCAACAGTTTTAAGCATGACCACGTGACCTAGTAACGCCCATGTGCCTGAGCTGGTTTACGTTTATATACAAATTGAAGGATTTTTTTTTTAAATTTTAAAAAGACGATTGCGTGGATCGTATCGTTTCTTTCCTACTTCAAAAGTGAGCGCTCTACATTTGAGCTACATTAACAGAGCGTTTCATATAACTGGGTGACTTGAGTATTATGATATCACAATCAAATGGACGCAGTGCGTAAATATAGCGGACAATCGAATTTTGTTGTCTAATTAAGGGTAAGCCCTTTAACACGATAACATCGCAAACCGCCAATAACGAGATAACAAAGGCCAAGGATAGTAAATGGTGTGTCAAATTGTAGTAAATTGCCTAATATATGTTATATGTTATGTAAGTCTTATATAGTGGACGTGGTTTTAGATGTCCATGGTATGTCACTCAATTTTAATACATTATGCCATTTTATTTTCGTCAAATCTAGATTCACACTGGAGAGGGTAGATACGTGCACTTACAGTTTGAAACTCCTGCCAGAACCAGTCCTCCTCAACCCATGCTTCTGGGTTGTTATGTCAACCAAGGAGCTGAGGATCCTTTAATGGCTTTAGATTAGTCTTTCATCCAGTAAGAATCTTTGTAAGGGATTTCGTCGTAAGGGTGGACAGGAACGGCAAATATATTCCTCTTCTGCTATCGGCCTGAAACAGACGTATTGGTGTATTTCTATGTTGATAATGATAGCGATGGTTTTCGGTCCCAAATAGATTAAACTAAAAGCATCAAGTTTTATAATTACATTACTTGTTAACGTTGCCCAATGTGTAGCAATCACTTATTCTAGTGCTTATCGATAATAAAGGGAGTTCTCAATTTTGCACTCAAAAGTCAATAGAGCATCACTCTACACTGTATTATTATAGTTGTCAATGTAACTCTTCATTGAACGGACAACAGAGAGTCTCTATTGAGCGAGAAATAGTGGTGACTTTGGCACCATTTTGAATGAGACCGTTTACATTCTCAAGCAGGTGGCTACGCACTGTAACAAGTGATTGTTACAAATGTGGTATCATTGCTAAGATGAACACCCCGGCTTTTTACTTATATGAAATGTAATATGAATATACGACGTAATATTCGACAATTTGGCAAGTGAAAACATACTTCCTAAGTTTTTGAGCGATTTATATGGCCCTGCATGATCCGATTTTGTCGGCGATTTGGGATGTATCTGACTCAGACTAAACGTTTACATACATGTACGTTTGATTTTAACAGATCAGAATTTAAACATACTCTGATACCCATTGCTTACATGTAAAGGCAATTCATTAACTTTATTTGTTGTTTCTTTATAAATGGTGTAAATAGCTGCCTTGCAAATGCTCGATTTTGTAGTGTGCTCTTTTCTGTAATGCTGTCACTAAGTGTTGTTTTTTTTAAAAAATGTGTAGTGTTAAGACGCACTGTAAAACTAGTACGTATGGCCCATACGTAACTTGTATGTAAGACTTATACGTACTTGTAACTCGTACGTAAAACTTATACGTTATTTGTACGTAAGACTTATAATACGATAATCACCAGACTAATATCATATTGCATCATCATGCGAACATGCATGGTCTTATTACGTCAATAGTACAAGCAACCAATAAATGACGTGAGCTTTTACATATTGTGTAGACTTTACAATATTTTGAAATATTTGCATTGACGTTAGTTCAATTCTCATGGGTGCTTGCGCGAATAGTGATGCAAAACATTACTTATCGGCGACTATCGTATAAGTCTTACGTACTTTTCACATGTACACATGAGCCATGCGGACTACTTTTGCAGCGCGTTCTAACATATATCATCGGGTTATACTGTAAAGACCTATGTTAAGAATGTTAGTATTGCAAATTAGTCATACTGATAATACAATAATTGCTCAGCTATGTATTACTAGCAAATCTAAACAAGAAAAGCTGATATCATCATAATCCTCTTTTTTAGAAAGAAAACATGGGAATTATCAACTACATGTAAGACTTCCGAACCGTAAAAAAGAGATATTTCAACGATACTCCTTAAATCGCCATATTCTGAATGTAAAACGTTTTTGTATATAAACGCGTAATGATCTGGTTTGTTTCATCGAACCTTTTCTGTACTAACACTGTAGACATTAAACGTATTGTCAGTGGTATGTGTTATGATATATTCATTTTATTGTAATGTAACATAGTCGTATACTAGCTTTAAATGGCGGACAAAATGCGTCAGGTTGTGCGAGTGTTTGTAACTATGAATTGAATGGCTACGAACGACAAGAGGTTATTAAGGAATTAAAATAAATATATTTGAATCTATTTTGATGGTACTTATACTAAGGTTGTAGCAATTATGCTTTATAAAATAAATTTAACAAAACGGTCATTCCCCAAGTTCTTTGTGTTACTGCTTACTGCTTGAATACTATGTCTAAACCTACATACAGGGTGAGTCCGAATTACTTAAATTCAAAAAAAAAATGTAGCCATCACGAAAATGTAGATATTGGTGTCCAATTCACACTGATCGAACTGCAACGTAACACGCTTTTTTGTATGTATGTCCCGGTACAAAACTAGTATGTATGGCCTACACGTACAGATCATTAGGGTGTGATGTATATAGTCCAGCCGGCTCATAGTGGACTAGTCAATATTGCATTTGGGAAACGTAACTATCGTCCATTCTTCTCATTCAAACGGGTGTCACTAATCCGGAGTTACTCTTTAAAGGAATATTACGCGATCTTTCCAGGGAACGCTCTCAATCCTGGAACAAAAAAATGGAAGTAGATTTTCTTGCAGATTTACTTTTCTGATCATAAATCATTAATAAATTCCAAGTTGCAGGGCAATACGATTCCTAATTACATACAGATCATGGTTTTAGAGTGAAAATAAACTGTTGGGGTTAACCCCGACAGTTTATTTTCACTCTTTATTCATTTTAAAACCATAATTTTGAGGTAATTGAGAATGGTATCGCTTTGTAACTCAGAACATATTTATGATTTATGATCAGAAATAATAGTCTGAAAGAAAACTTGCTTCCCCCAAAAATGAGGATTGAGGGCGTCCCTTTAAAAAGATCGCATAATATACCTTTTCCTTTTACGGCTTTACTCTCACGTCTACCATAGGAAGCGGTGAGGAAGGCACGCCATAATTAAATGGGTTCTGCTATTCTGGCATTCCTTTCATCGGGAAGTGGTTGATCCCGCTATACGACTTACTTAAGTCATCTGAGGGACTTCCAAAGCTGTTACCATCATGCTTAATCATTGTATAAATATGTTATTGATATCGCAGCTAACCGGCTGAATTGTTACAACATTACAAATCATAAATTAATAAACAGTGCTAAATCAGCGCCAAGTTGCGACACATAAACATACAATGAACAAATATTCCAAACCCCAATATAATAACCCCTATAGGCAATGTAGATTAAGTGCCTCACCCAAGGACAGACACACGTTGGTCGCAGCGGGGCTAACTCAGACCCTCATGATTATGAGTCCAGCGCTGTCTCCACTGGGCCACACATGATCTTCAGAAGGCAGCCCTTCTGCGAAATTGCTTCCCTCCTCCTCTCGTGTGCAGATATCAGCCTGGTCTGAGTCCTCTAAGGGTCGTAAGATCTCAATCTGTTCAAATTCATGATAAAGGTTCTGCTCCATCATACCTTCAATATGGTGTGCCTCAAGGTAGTGTGCTTGGACCGGTTTTATTTTCTTTGAATACATATTCCCTCGGAGAAATCATGTGCAAATACAATCTTAATTATCATATCTATGCCGATTACTCGCACATTTAGGCTATGTGTCTTTCAAGCCTACTCAAAAGTATGCTAATTGTGCACTGATACGCTGGAATCATGTGTGACTGAATTACACGAGTGTTTGTATGACAACTTTTTAAAAATGAACGATGAAAAAAGCGAATTCATTGTATTTGGACCTAAAAATGTCTACGTGACAAAGTAAATATACCCCATTTTCGTAATGAAATTCTTCTATTGTTCCAGCAAGTAAATTCGCAATTTAGGCGCTTATTTTGATATGAACATAACACAAAATCATCATATTTCTGAGATTTGCAAATCATCTTCTTTTCATCTTCGTAATATAGGACTTATCAGAAAATACCTCACAAATGATGCTACTGAAAAAAAAATCGACCACGCGTTTGTTACATCGCGCCTTGACAGGGGAAATTCTCTGCTTTAAGGACTCCCGTTTTAGCCGCTTACAAAATATATAGCTGCTAGAATTATCACACGCACAAAACCAACTAAGTAAATCACACCAGTTCTAAGAGATCTACATTGGCTTCCAATAAAGGACAGAATTATCTTCAAAATACTGATTTATGTTTTTAGATCAACTATTAATATATCACCATTGTATATCTCAAATCTTCTAACTCTATACAAGCACCGTTGCGTTAGAAACAGCAAAATACTTTTCACTGAACCGCGATTTGTAAAATCCTGGGGATTACGTTATTTTCTATGTGCTGCACCTCGCTTATGGAATGTGTAAACACTGCAGAATCTGTGGATTCATTTAAAACATTGTTAAATACTTTAATTCTGAAGTATGAGAGTGACCCTTTCGCATGGTCAAGATAGAAACCATCATTGCACACATAAGCTTTTGCTGTTCCTACCGGGATTTCGATCGATATGATGGGATAAAGTTCTTTTGTAGGCAGACCTTACGCTATCTTACCCAACATTAACCCATAAGAAGGTGTCAAGTAGAAACGACGAAAATGGACAATTTGAGGTAAATTCTGCCAAACCCAGGAAATCATGTAAGTGTCAGTGAGGAGAGTCATTTTTTCTCACTTCAAACTCCTGCAGAATAAGGTTGGTATAAATGTTTCCTAATTTTCATGGCTTCTGCCAACAATTCTGTGCTTCCGCCACTAATTGAACGACGGCTATTGGAACAACGGCTAACTTCTCCTTTTCTGATCCTGTAGAGAGACGGGGTTCACGTGGTTAGTCGGAGGCTTCCACCCCTCCACTACTACCCCCTAATTAACATTTATCTCAATAGTACAGAACAAATAATATAAACAAAGATGGTTTTCATCGTTCCTAATCGTCTTGGTGACCGTTTCTACTACGAAAAGGCTGGTAATTAGCGACTCGGTATCTGGCGTTTCCGCCTCGGGTTTGGTCGCATTAAGGGACCTAGCACCTCTGAAATCTTCCCATGGACTGAGTCATCTGGGACTGGTACTGCTTTCCTTTCATCCGGTACAGGCTCCATAGGGACTGCTTCTTCGTCCTCCGTCGGAGCAGTGGCAAATTCAGTTGGAGTTCAGACTTTCAATTATTCTCCGGTATATGGCGTCAGCCGATCATAGGTGATGACTGTTAACTTGGCTCTCGGTCCCCTCTGAATTCGGAACACTATACTGGAGAGATGCTTGATGATTAAGTTCGGTCCTTCCCAGTGACACATACATTTGGGGCTAATTCCAACTTGTTTACCTGGATTATGTAGCCAAGCAAACTCCATTCCATCAAGTCGCTTTCATAGGCTCGTCCATCGGAGTTTCTATTCCTCCGTAGCCTACTCCTTCTACTAGTAGTTTCTTCCTATAGCGATGTCATGCGCTATCCTTATCGGATCCCTTAATACTTCCCCATAGTCATTCAGCTCTTCCTGATCTTTCTTCGCGGTTCAGCAAGAAGATCTAGTGGTAGTGCTACCTATCCACTTAGGTGGTTATCCGAGTCTTATGGATTCCCAGAAGGTAGCATAATTTCCTGAAAAGATCGCTTTCTAAAACGCGGCCCTGATCACTATGTAGCTCTCTCGGAGTGCCGAATCTACAGCAATTACCTTTACTAAGTATACTCTGCAATCGTCTCTGATTTTTGAACAGGTCACAGGCGTTGTGCCTGATCATTTATTCGCTGGCCGCTTCCTCAACTTGAGCTCATTGAAAAGGTCAAATAGCGAGGTCAATCATGAGACGTACTTATTATCGATTGGTGTCAATTGCTTCTATTGATACAAAATTGTCTTCTTTTGTTGTGCTCCCTGACACACTTCACACATACAATAGGGTACTCTAGCACTGAAACATGATAGAATATCAGCAGAGATTATGTAAATTTAGTCCTACAGTTGAAATGTTAAAGTTAAAATTATGTGTTTTTTTAGTTTGTGAGATAATGATTGACCTAAATGTGTAATCAAAATAATTGAAACTATTATGGCCCTCAATATTCAACCATGTATGAGCAGGTATGAGTAAAGATAAACTTTCAATCGTGATAAAACTACACAAATATTTTTTTTGGTGATGACATTTTAATTTATGTAATACAAAACTGCTGGTATTTTACACGAAAATTTCCACATAAGATCCAATTTTTTCTTCTACTTTTCGTTTTGTATAATAAAATAGAGATATTCAGCTTGCCCTCTCAGTAAAAATTGTGGTCGACTTCCATTTCCTTATTTTCATAATATTGGTTTTTAACATCGAGTTTGGAAAGCAAAGTTTGTAGAATTGTTGAAATTAAACCTCATAATTTATTTTTTATAGATAGTGGAAACTTGTGGTCGCCTGCTCTGGATGATGA
>JAYJML010000064.1:0-74718 GCA_035610835.1 Ophiura sarsii
GACCAGGTTAGAACTGAAGATACCAAATTTTTTTTGTTGCTATATACAGGGTGAATCCTCAAAAATTGTGCACGAATTGAAACGGTCATTTGACCGTTTTGAATGCATTGAACCCTGAAATATTTAATCTAGTCTATATTCCGACAAGAAGAGTCTTCAAAAAGACAATGTTGTTCAGAGGGATTGTGTTTGAACGCAAGGGGGCATTAAGGAAGATTATGAACACATTGATAAAAAACAACCAGCAATCTTAATTTCAATGAAATCAAATTTAACATCTTAAATTTATAACATAGACATTATTTCAAATAACATATTAACGGCCACAATAATGAATTTAAATAGGTAATTGATAAATAAATAAATAAATAAATACATTTATTAATTTTAGTTATTAACGTATTTGTTTTATTTGTGTAGTTATTCATTTAATAAACAATTAACTGATTAATTAATTTGTTCTTTTAAAAAATATGTTCTTATTAAGTTCATTATTTGGGGGCGGGTGGAGAGATTAAAAATAAAAATAAATAAAAATAAGCAAATATCCAAATTATGAATAGTTATTAAAAGAGCTTACCAAGTATTTACGAAGTTTAAACATTATAAATACAACAAGTACAAAAAGCAAATACCAAATATATAGACACGTTCATTTATAAAACGGGCCATTATTGATCAAATTATAAAAGAATGAATTACTCTGGAAAAAGGTGAGTTTTAAGATGTTTACATTTTCCTGAAACAATTGCAACTATAAGTTAACTATGAAAGTTATTGTATTTGTTCTGTAATTTAAAATAAAAAGGAGCAAGTTGACCGATAATGATATAATAGACTTCCGAAATAATTGGTCAAACTCAAGACACTGAAAAAACCCAACTCATATTCTTACAAAGGTAGTAATATTAAAAGTTTTCATTCATAGGTCATTCCGTATCATAATATTACACTGACATAGACCACGGGAGTGTATCCGTTTATTCGTTTACGTTGGTATTATGCTGATTTTGTGAGCCATCCTGTATTTTGTTTACCAATCACAAACATTGATCGACGATTCACCTGCTCAACTCAAGGCGTCTTCACAGTACGGAAGTTAAATATCCATACGCATTTCGGTCTTTTGTATTCGAACACACAGAAATCGAAAATCCCGATTACCGTGTTCAGTCTTGTCCAGTGCCCCCTCACAAGTGCTACCGCAAGCATATAACGGACATCAAATGCAGCGCCCACTAGCGACCAGCTGAACAATAGGAATCGAACTACAGCTAAACATCAATGGTCGCTTGCTCTGATGTCAATTGTTTAAAGCTAACTATTGGGAGTCAATATATTAGAAAATTGACATATCAAAGTTGTTGTTTAATGGTATGGATGTAATGAATATTAGTCAAACTCCTATTATGGATGAGATGAGAGCCAAATGCCATTCCCCTGCAACATAACAGATCGATACAGATGAGTGAAAATTAATGTGTCGCAAAAAATTCAAAAATTCAACAAAAATTAAAAAATGTTTGCAACTTTCATTTCAAGATTTCTCTGTAATTTGTGCATTCCAGAGAATGATTTCCGTTCATAATAATGATTTATATATCAAGGAATATTTTGATAGCTTACTTATTGAAATTGATTCTATAAATCGTCTAATATCAATGCTCCCGTAAGTCCCAAAATATAAATAATTTAGTTGTCCACGGTCAGTCCTTATATTTGGTCATATCTAAAACAGTTTTAGTGAGTTCACACGCTCACCATAGGCCGGTGAACAATGATGTCAATAACGAAACACACTAATACAACAACAAATTAATTTCAACACATTTCCCAATCGACACTCTGCTTTATCAACGGCTAATAGTTGGCGTTTGAACTCACGTCAACTTAGCATAATCACACGCTAAACTACACATGAATGCTTTCATTGCACACTGCTCAATCGGTATGTCCAATCCGGCGCCCTGCACAATACAGGTATCGTCTCAGGGTATGTGCATTAGCGGGTAATTTGACTATGAATAAGGCCAGCGAGGTTTTAGAACTGACGGAAAATAAGATAGGAATGTCGAGGACAACCAATCAATATTTTATTATTGGCCTAACTGCTGGTTGGAAAATTCAGTCATGGATGATTAGAAAGCTGTCACTTGGAGGCGCTGTATTTCATGTCCATAGTCTACCACTTGTGCCCTACGCGCATTGGCAAAAGAACACGCTCAAAAGTTTATATTATTCTGTTATTTATCATTTTAATATTGTTAAACTAGTTATAAGCGCTGTTTAGTTGACAAGCAGTGTTTGGTGCAGATTTAATGGCCTTATAGCTAAAGGAACATAAATTAAACATTTCCAGCAATGTTTATTCTGGTCAAAGGTCAGAAGTCTGATGTTGGTAGTTTCTCATACAAATCAAATTCATTTGCAACATACGCCATTGTTACGTACACAGAGCTACTTTCGGGTATTTATTATAATAGCACATTAAATAACAGGCCAATCCAAATCCAGATTTTATGGAAGCGAATTTGTACAGTTTAGGCAGGCACGACACACAACTAAGTTACTTCACACCGTTAACGGTTACTCAGTAAACAAACACAATTGCTTCATGCCAAGCAATTGCATAGTACATGTACACTGTACGTAAATTGGGCTTGGAACTAAAACGGTCGCATAGTCACGCGACAAAAACAAATGATGTAGGTATATCGAGTGAATAATAAGCAGAATGTTTTGTAAGCCGACCGCATTTTTCGCCATTCCAATGGGAGTTACACAGTTAAGATATGCATAAAGTACTAACTGTAGCACAATGAAATGGAGTGAGAGTTCATAAGCAAGGTATAGGTTTACATGTAATGCACATTAACTGAGCCAAATTTCAAACAACGGTGGTTGAAACACTATAAATAAATATTTCAGATGATAATTACTTCACATATAAACAATATGGCACAGAAAACCTTCTGAAGACACTTATTGATGATTGCACTTACAAGTCATTTACATTTATGAAGGAAAATAGTGTCCAAGTTCACAAATTATATGGACCGAGTTCAATGTTTCATTTTCCTAAACAGAGAGGAGGATCTGGCATCTGGCATTCTTAGTTCGTAACAGGTGATGCTGGTATTCAGATTTACTTTTTTTTCATTTAATTTTCTTTTTATTTAATTGCTTATCCAAGAGTTACAGATTTTTTTTTTCAGGAACATTCTTGTCATGATAATGACCATTTTAGCAAAACCAATTGTACAATGTACGTGTATAAATCCCATTGGAATGGTGAAAAACGTGGTCAGCTGACATGACTTGTCATATTTTGCTTATATTTGACTCTATTGCATTCACATTTTCGGGAGATAAACTAGATTGACTACACTTTGCATACACAATAGCAATCTCATGGTTCAATGCACACAACAAGGTCAAATGGCCGGTTCAATTATTGCACTTCTTTTTTATTCACCCTGTACAATACATTCATTTCATAGCCAGTATTGTTATGTATGTTATGCTGGCCTGAGCTTTGTGTGTGTCCGCACGGAACGAAGGGGTAAACAAACAACCGAACACCTCAACCTCAGCTTTCCAAAGCTATTAAAGGAGGTGTCCCGCAAGCATAAAAGTGTGCATTATAATGTTAGAAAAATAACTATCGAGCCCAACTTTGTAATTATATAGAACAAAACATCATTCTTATGACACAAACAGATAAAAACCGCAATCTCTCAACATGCACTTTTTAAAATTCGCGGCGATCGAAAGTCCCAGTGTCGATGATATCATAGTTATACAATGCACATGCGCAAATTTAAGCACCGATACCCATGACGTCATCGACACCGGGACTTTCGATCGCCGCGAATTTTAAAAATTGCATGTTGAGTGATGGCAGTTTTTATTCTTTTTTGTGATTAGTATGGTGTTTTGATCTATATAATAACGTGATTTCGGCTCGATAATTATTTTTCTAACAAATAATGCTCAATGTTGTGCTTGCGGGACACGTCCTTTAATAGTAGTTTGAGCCCTGTATACTCCCAAATGAACCAATGAGAGGCCGTTTAATAAGAGGTCTTTGGCACACACAATCTTTCGATTAAGACCTGTGTTTGGCCAGGTCACATATAACAATTAATTATTAAAAAACTGATTTTTTCAGATAAGGTGTAGATGAAAGAGAATTTACCCATAGCGCAATATTAGCAGTAATGAGCTCATGAATATTAATGAGCCAATTGTCTATGGGATTTTACTGTGTAGATTTTGACTTGTCTCAAATTATTGAGTTTTGTAAAAATCTGATGATCGTAACATGCATTTATGGAGAAGAATTATATAATGAACACAATCATGCAACATCGTTACTAGTGAAAATATTCAATAGTATGTTCATAGAAGATGGATTTTCTAGGATATAAGGTAGTGTATATACATTAATACAGGGTGTCCCAGAAAGATTTATACCCTGTTTAAAAATTAATAAAAAAAAATTAAAAACAATATTGCAGTCCAAGTCTAATGCCTGCTATATAATGTGGAACATATTTCCTACTTAATCTGTTAATTTCATCCACATATCTTTATCCATTCTATGGCATGATACTATAGAAAATCGGTGGGTGAAAACCAGTTTTACACTTTCAGCGTATTTCAATTGATGAAGCTCACACCAAACTTAAAAACGGCTGCTTAAGGAAGTATGATATAAATCACTCAAGCAGAATAATTCCTTCGCCCCATTCAAATATTGCTTCATACTACATCACCAAACGTTGATATTAATTAATTTTGTAGTGCAAATCAAAAGTGGGCAAAGAAAATAAATAACCTGTATATAATTGAATTGAGCTTTTTGCCGAACGTGGTCAATTATGTTATGAGTTTCAAAAAAGGTAATTTTGGTCAAACTTGGAATTGACTATTTTTACAAAAGAGTCCATATTTTCTGTCAGAAACGTTCGATTTTTTTTTAAAATTCAAAATGTCTGAGAAAGCTTATTGTATGTAGATGTTAAATTCATAAGTACTTAGACCGATAACAATGGTATTCATGACTTAATAAATGCACCTTTTCCGGTATAAATCATTCTGGGACACCCTGTAGTTAAAAAAATACACCGCTTGATAAAGTTTTTAGGGTTGACAGCCCCCTTACAATGTTATTTTTCATTGATATTAGGCCCATATAATCTTATTAACTTTTACCATTTTTGATAATCCGGATATCATTGTTTTACAGAATTCATATTACCACAAGTTCACGGGAAAAGATTTCATCGACCATTGGTTGAAATCGCTGGTGCGATACGCATCAATTAAGGGAACACGTACACCAGTGATGATCATCGGTACACATCGTGCTGGCTTAATCGTATGTAGGCAACATGTCCTATTAATTTATATAGATCACCCATGTTGTAGGCTATATTTGAAGTTCGATGTATGTTAATGTCCATAGTTAAAGCTATATTTCACCTCGATCAAGTTCGGAGCTTCGGTCAATGCGTAGTAATTCATACGCGAGATTTATCTCGTTGCGGTTAGATACAGGGGTGGGCAACCTTTTTGAATGAATGGGCCAGATATAAGGAGGGAAAAATTAACTGGGCCGCACCTGACCAAATTTTGTAACAATGGCCTGCTAATGATTTCAAACCTTTGATTCCGAAGACTTTCAAGCATGCAAAAGTTGTGTGTGCTTAATAATATACCTTCACAAAATTGTAATCTCAATACAGTACTGATGACAGTGCCAGTCAACCAACAAGATTATTCTGAGTCAAGCAATGCGCGCGTAGCGAGCGAAAACTGCCAACTTTCCTCTTTGGCACGATTGAGGTATATTTGGTATATTTTTGCATCTGTGTACTTTTGACAATCATAATTCCATGATTCCTCTTGTCAAATGAACCGACAGTGACAATCTCAACCGACAGGACGCCAATATGGGGGGGGGGGGGGGGGGGGGGGGGGGGGGGGGAGGGATGATCGCCTCCTCTGGTTACGCCACTGATAGATGACAATTAATAGGGAAATAGACATCCATACGCACGTTGAGGAACATCATTTGTGCCGATAAATACTAAGCAGCTAGCTCTTTTTGTGATGATGTACTACTACTACTTATGTCGTTCTCGAACGGTCTTCGTAATGGCTCGCCAAACTACTCTGTCCCTCATGCATGCTTTCATGTCCTCATCATTCTTCAGTCCTGTGTCTTTCGCCAAGGTGTCCAAATATGTTAAGGCTGGGCGGCCGACAGATGTGTGTCCGTGTTTGGGTTTCCATAGCAGTAGATCAGATACAATCTCATTTTCTCTTCTCATGCAATGCCCTGCAAATCTCATCCTTCGATCTGTGATGTTTTCTGATACCTTTTGTAAGTTTCCATACAGGTCTTTGTTTGGTATCTTATTTCTAACTAATGTTGAGTGCAGTTCTCAGCATTCTAGTGAAGCATCCATCAAGAGATTTCTTCAGTCTGTTGCTGATGGTCCATGTCTCAGCTCCATACAGTAGAACACTTTGAACAGTAGCTTGGAAAAGTCTGATTATGATTTTTCGACAGAGGCTGGATTTCCACACTTTGTTCAGAGCATTGCAGGCCTTCCAAGCAAGTGCTTTACGTACTTTTATGTCATGCTGGCTACTACCAACCCAACCTCCCAGTTACTTGAAGTCCTCTACGTTGTCTAGGTTACTTCCATCAGAGGTTTTTAGCTGTACCGCTTGTGCTTGGTGGAATGCCATGCATTTGGTTTTCTTGGCATTCATATGGAGCCCAGTTTTGAGTGCTGCTTCCTCAACATATTTCAGCAACTTCTGTGCCTGCTCCTTAGTGTCAGAAAGTAACGCTATGTCATCTGCAAAGTCAAGATCAGTGACGTTCTTTGGCCCTATTCTTCGACTTTGTCTAGGCTTGATGGTGAATCCTAGTTCCTCTTCTCTCCCACTGATAGCTATTCTTAAGCAGTAATCAAGGATGATTATGAATAGGTAGGGGGCAAGGGTATCTCATTGGAGTACTCCTGCTAGGATGTCGAACAGTTCATTGTCGCCATCAGGTGATATGACTTTGGCGCTTGTGTTTCTGTAAGTTTCATCAATTGCATCTGTTATAACCTGTGGGACACCGTATGCTTTGAGTATCTTGATCATTTTCCCACGATGTATGGTGTCGAATGCCTTTTTGAAGTCAATGAATGTTATGACTGCAGAGAGATTATTGGAATGTATACCTTCGATCATTCTCCTGAGCCCCAGAATGTGTGAGGTAGTGCCTGTTCTCTCGCGGAAGCCATTCTGGTTAGTTCGAAGTAATTCATCTAGGTGAGGTCTTATTCTGTTGAGAATCATTCTGTTGTCTTGGCCACAATCCACAATAGAGTTCAGACATATGCCTCTGTAGTTTCCTGCTTGACTTAGGTCACCAGATTTAGGGACTGGTATCAGGTTCAATATTGCCCACTGGTCAGGTTTTAGTTTTTCTAGGAGGGCCTTATTACAGATGTCCAGTATTAAATCATCAAGATTGCATCTTGTCAGTAGTTCAGGTGGAATGTTGTCCTCTCCAAAACTTTTCCCCTCCTTGATAGATTTCTTGGCTTTCTGGTACTCAGTGTTATTGAAGGCAGTACACTTAATTGGTAGTTCTTCGAAAATCTTGTTCATCTTTATCAGTCACTACCGGTGGATTTCCTAGGAGTTGTTGGAAGTGGCAGTACCAATTATTGACACGTTCTTCCTTTGTCTTTCCTTTGAGGATACCATTCCTAGAGGTTTTCCTTCCACTTACTTCGCTCCCAAGATAATCTGTGTTGCATGTTTAGGGTTGCCTTTTCCACCTCTTTTAATTTCTTGTCCAGGTATTCAGAATTGACCTCATCATAGGCTTGGTCGAGTTCTCGTTTACCTGCTTCAAACTCTTGTGCAGACTCTTTACTGTCGTCTGTGACATGTTTTTCATATGTCTGCCTTAGCTTCTTTCTGGCAGTTTCTACTTTTCTACTATAACACAATGCCTTTTGCCTCTTCTTACATATTTTTGGTAGTAGTTTCTCGGCAGTTTCTTGATTTGCTGTGATAAAGTTTCCATATTTCACTGTTGGATTGTCATCACAGGTGTCCTTTAGTAGTGTGTATTTGTTTCTGACTTCGACAGAATATTGATCTTGCGGTTCTGAAACTTGGACAAGCTTATTCCAGTTGTATTTCACTTTCTTTGGCTTGGTTTTGCTGTTTGCTCGTAGGCTTAATCTAATCTTTGAGGTCACTATTCTATGATCGGATCCAATACTTGCAAACGAATTGTAGGCTTCTGTGTTCAGAATACTATTTTGCCATTTCTTTCTGATCAGGATGTAGTCAAGTTGTGCTCTGAATCCACTTGGTAGAATACAGGTCCATAGTTTTGTTACTTTCTTTTGGAATCTGGTATTTGTAATAACTAGGTTATTTTCCATTGCAAACTCCTCCAATATTTCCCCGTTCCTGTTTGTGGTTTCATGGTGGGCAAAAGGAGCAATGTCGTTACCAATCCGGGCATTAAAGTCCCCAATTACTGTCAGGAAATTATGGGCCGGTACTGATTTGGTAGTTTCTTTCAGCTCGTCATAGTAGTCTCTTCCTCACTTGCCACATTGGTGGGAGAGTTTGTAGATATAACCGTAGTTTTTGGATTGCCATTAAAGGTTGCTTGAATGGTTCTGGTGCTTATATATGTAGCAGAATGAGGATATGGCTCGTTGTGCTCGTGGACTTAACAAGATGCCAACTCCGCCCACTGCAGCTCCTTGTCTATTTCTAGTAGCACATGCTGTGACAAGTTGGTAGCCCTCTATGATATTATCATATCTTATCTGTTCATCTGTATGAACTATTCGATGCTCTTGGATTCCAATAATGTCAATTTTATATTGTTGAGCTAAAGCACACAGCTCAAGTTGTTTGTTTGTGTTCCTAGGGTTGCAATGTTCATCACTTTCTTGCATTTCAGAAAATGAGGTTTCCCTTTACTGTTACCGTTATCAGTCACTGCCCTTCCTGGTGTAGTCCCCTGAGGATTTAAGGCACTGACGTCATCATTTTCACTTTGAAGTGAGGAGGTTTCAGGTGATGATGTAAAAGAGATTTTTTTCTTTTTTTCTTCTTGATACATCTCGCGGGCCGCAAAAAACCCACTGGCGGGCCGCATGCGGCCCGCGGGACGTAGGTTGCCCACCCCTTGGTTAGAAGAATAGACGGTGACAACGTTACCTCCAAACATGAGTAAACCCAGGTCAGTTGACTTCTTCGCCATGTTCACTAATGCGTAACTCACTTGCATTTTATACGAGTCGTCCAAATGCTCCATTGTTAAACTGAATAGATTCGAATTCACAGATGCCCTGACCAATCAAAAAGAAAACTTTATGGAGTTTGCACTACATTAACTTCCAATGTAATAGCATCTAGTTTTGACACTCAATTGACGATTCCAACGCCTTTATAGTCATACAAACTTTAACGGTGTAAGCATGGTAAGTGCATAAGCTTGGGTGACTTACAACTCATTTCTATCGAAGCGAAAAAAAATGTGTGTGTTTTTAATCCATGCTTTTTAATGCTTAAATTGTATCTGTATATTATTACATTGTATATTTAATTATTTTTTAACCTATCTTTAATGTACTTTGTACTTTGATTGGTATTTTTTATTATGCTTATCTTTTATATTATATAATTCCTGTACATCGCATTGATCGTGTTTTTGGAAATGCGCCTAATAAATCACGTTTTCATTCATTCATTCATTCATTCAAAAGGCGTAGCCTACTCTCGAAAATATGTTTCTGTAACTTTTTCATCACTATGATAATATCAAATAGATCCCGATTGATTAGGCTACAATATGTCAGTTTATTTATCTATCATGAAACGGTCACTTACGATCATTCTATATTCTACAGGGCGTGTAAAAATAGAAATCGGTGGGAAAAAATGCACATGCAAATGAATACCGAATCAAATAATGTTTTTGGCTTGTCAGCATCTTTTACGGTCATTTTCAAGGGGGACAAGTTTTAATAAAGGAAGCAAAAAACAAAAAAACACCGACCTACCGACCCATCAGGGGGGGCGGGGGGGAAATGAGAAACTGCTGGTGAGCCATAATAGATTTTTATCAGATACAGTTTAGCCAATCAAATTTCACCCACTTATGCCAGAGATACATGTATGATCGATTCAGTAACAATAGTGTGTGGCCCCGCTCATGCCCGCTCTACTCGCGCCTGCTCTGTTAATAATCAACATATATAATTAATATTCATAAGTCAAAGAGTTGAAGGAGTTTGTGAAAGGAAAACCATACAGCAAAGTACTTGATATAGTCTCAGAGATATATTGTTTTCCAATTGACAATACCGAGCGAGACGAAAAGGTATGTATGAGAGTATACAGAATCGATGCTTAAACATCATAACAACAAGTGTCTTACAATTTTGAAAGTGCACATGTACTTATAGTAGGATTTGGAATGGACAAAATTGGTAAACAAATAAACCATCGCGTTTATCAGTATTCAGATATACCAAACACTTTCGACAGCTTTCAAATGTGGTTGAAATATTTTACATTTACGAGAGTTCAAATAAACACCCGACAAGATGGACATTTGGGATATTCAGGCATTGTTTAGTGGTGTGCAAAACTATGTCTTTGGTTGAAAAACTGTGTTCTCTCTTTGTCTATTCTTTTTCCCCTGTTTTGAGAAATAATACACTTTCCTAGGAAAATTAGGCTTTGCGGATAAAACCGGATACTATTAATCCTAAAAAAACAGAACTGCCTAGGCCTACACCCCATTTCCTTCTGAATTTATTATAAAATAAAGATAATGATAGGGTGTCGCGCAGTGAAGTACGTACACCGTACCCCATTATCATGATTATACATATCAAATAAAGACAAATGAGTGGGTTACAACCCCCACCACCCCCATAAAAATCCAAATACATACATATAAGTACAAACATCCCACGCATGACGTCACAATGATGTCACTCAACATGGCCGACTTCAAAATGCCGTTGTATTCAAGTGTACAGTGAAATATACGCAAAAATTGAGATTTTCGCCAAAAATGTTCCAAATACCGGAATTGTACCTGTTTTTAGGTCGTCCGCAAGAGAGACCTTACTACTGCATCATTCGTGTGTGGGTGTATCTGAGGTGTGGGGTGGGGTGTATGTCAAATATTTGGTAAACAATTTTTTGGTTTTTCCCATTTCTTTTTCATACAAAGTCCAACAAAAGAATACAAAGATGCAACATGGAGACCTTCATATGTCAATGAGGTTAAAGGTCACATATCAAGGTAATTTTGTCAATGAGGTTAAAGGTCACATATCAAGGTCATTTGAGGTCAAGTTGTAAAATAAGCTGAACACATACAAAAATGCCCATTCCGTTTTTATACAAAAACTGATTGCAACCATACTTGGATAATACATGGAACATGGGAACTTTCATATGTCAATGAGGTCAAAGCTCACATATCAAGGTCAAATGTCATTTGAGTCAAAAATGTAAAATAAGCTGAAACATTAAAAAAAATGCTCATTAACCTTTATACTACACTGTAAAAAGAAACGTTTATATTTCTGATAACACTTAATAAACACTTAAACACGTTTATTTTTGTGTTTTACGTGTAAAGGTATAGGAGACATTGCACACGATAAACGTTTGCATAAACACTACAACACGTTTATAGAGGTAATTGTGTAATATTTATTAACACACCAACATGTTTATATCAGCAATAAGAAACATGTTGGGGTGTTACTAATTATACAACAAATACCTCTATAAAGGTGTTGTAGTGTTTATGCAAACGTTTATCGTATGTAATGCCTCCTATACCTTTACACGTAAAACACAAAAATAAACGTGTTTAAGTGTTTATTAAGTGTTATCAGAAATATAAACGTTTCTTTTTACAGTGTATGTAAATGAGGTCGAAGGTCACATATTAAGGCCCAATTTCAAAACTACAAAGAACGGTTGGAACCAAGTCCAAATTGGTTCATAGCTGCAACATGAAAAAACATGGTACCCCTAGTAGGACGAGGATTAATTTATGAATTGCAGGGATACTATCAATGTCGGGATAGGAAACTACTTTACTGCGCATACGTAAAAAACAGGTTGTGTTTTCTTAATTACATTAATTATGGTAATGAGCTCAGCCTGACTCCACAGTATCGTATATTTGAGCCAGATGAGTTTCAAAGTAGGTCTATTTATCTTCATGAAATAAGTTTCAAAATGTCAAAAATTGCCATAAATTTCACTATAGTTGTCTACTGTAAGTTAGTTAGTTAGTTAGTATGTTACGTTGTTGTTAGTTAGTTAGTTACACTGCAAAAATGATGAGTAAAATTATACTCAACATTTTACTCAACGTTGAGTAACTATGCAACAGTTCAACAGTTAAGTAAAAAATGACCAATACCGTTGGCTAAAATGGTTATCAACAGTTGGGCAATCATTATTACTCAACAGCTGCACAATTTTAATTCACCATTTGTTGGGCATTTTGATACCAACTGTTGCTTAATTTCTGAATTGTTTTCATTATATATTGAGCATTTTTGTATAGCAACTGTTGCTTAATTTATCAAATGTACCCACATGTTGGGTGTTTTAATGCCAATTGTTGCTTATTTGTGACATGACGAAATAAGCTTATTCCCATGGACGACCACAAATATTTAGACCGATCTATCACATCATCTTCTTGACAGACCAAGCTTCAAACATTCAAAACCGGACTCACAAAACGCCTGTCAAATGTCACAAACTCTGATGTTGATGCGGATTCACCGTTTTATTTACCAGACTATAATTTATCCAGATCCATAGATCTCAGCTCGTGCACAAGACGCCATATGACGATTGCGTATCACGAAATGGTTTTTTTTGGACAACAGTTGCCTAAAATTCACATGTGCGTAACTTGCATCAGCTGTTGCGTGATTTTCCTCAATGCTCATGCAACAGTTGCTGAAGTGGAATATTTCTCCATTAGAATCGAGGATTTATTTAAGCAACAAGTGATCAATAAAAACCACATGAGTAAATCTTAACATAAGTTGCGTGTTTGCCTGAGACAAATACTCAACAGTTGCCCAATTGAAACAATTAAGGGGGGGGGGCGTCTATGTTGATTTGCACCAATTTTGGAAACAGATTTTCTCAATGTTATCGTGGGCTTACCCCTTAGAGTCATATATCAAATCGAAGCTAAGGTAACAGCGTTTAAAAAAAAATCGCGTTATTTTGATCTGGTTGCTATGGTAACCAGACAAGGCCTCTGATTGGCTAAACACGGGAACAAACGTAACTGGAAAACTAAATGTTGCATGTTCACCATACTTTGGTAGATGATGTATGGGAACAATGCGCACGAACCAATGAAGCCGGATTTTTTTATACGGTTGCCATGGTAACCAGGAACCGACCAATCAGGTAATTTTACGTAATAATTCAAATTTGGAAAGATAAATTGAAAATCCGGCTTCATTTCTATATTCAAGCATATCATCCATTCCAAATATCACCCTGATACGAGGTTTCGTTTTTGAGTTACGTTTGTTCCCATATTGAAAATTTGCGTGTTTTATAGTTTTGAGATATCGTGCAAAACGTATGAAAATATTAAAATTGGCGAGAAAAAAAAGTTGACGTTTTGGATAAAAATAGTTGTTCAATTATGGAAGATCATGAATGTAGACACATTTAGAGCCATTTTGGGTGAAGATAGCAATTACATTAGCATTTTTATTGATTTTTAAAGATAAATGGGATAAAAATAGCCGGGTGAGAAAAATAAAGAAATACATAAGAAATGACGTTGACTTTGAAATGTTGATGATTTATGATGTGCAATTAATTATTTTAATATTTTAAATAAATAAATTTGATCAAATGTTATAATTATTTGATCAAAAAATAATTAGAACTGAAAATGCTTAAAATCGCAGGGTGAGCGTTTTCTACATACAAATGTATACAAAACACCACCGATATTTTGAGACACCCGAAACTCAATTGATCATAACGTCAGAACCGAAAATCCAATTTACCTCAAACAAAAAGCATTTTAAAGCAGAGACTTAGCAGTTTTCTACTGTGCTAATATCTCATTTTTGTCCGAGCACTGAATTTTAATATCTTACCAACATAGACCCCCTTAACGCAATATCTTAGCAACAAAATGAGTTTTGACCGGGGGTTTCCCCAACTTGTTACTAAATTGTTTGCTCAACGTTGGGTAGTTTTTACTTTTATACAACACCTAGATTTCCAGACCCTGTATATTTCTACATATGTTGAATAAAATTTAATCAACCATTTACCCAACAGATGATTAAACGCAATTAAGCAACGTATTTTGCTCAACATTTTAGCAGTGTAGTTAGTTAGTTAGTTATCTTTATATTTTTTTAAAATCTTAAACCTAAACTTGATAACGTAATATTATTTTACAAATAGGTGATTACAGAACTTCGATCACAGATTGCATCTATAGCCGGTAACCAATTACATATGGGAGAAGAGATTCCTACAAAGTGGTTAGAATTCCAAACGAAGCTACTTAGATTGCGAACAGATAAACAACATAAACAATGCAACTACGTTGATTTGTTGAAGGTAAGGCTTAAGGAATACAGGGTGACCCAGAAAATGTTGAACCCAAAAATCACAAAATTCAATTTTTTTTACCATTAAAATAACAAAATATTGCATAACTCGTTTACCAGCTATGTGCACCACACATTTAACTTTCTGAAACATTTTAGATCATAAAAATAGGCCACAAGAAACTTAAAATACGTGTAATTTTGTAAGATGTGTTGTTTTGTAGTGTAAGTGAAGTGCAAAAAAATGGTTTCATGCTACATGAGCAGAACAAGTGCCTGTTTGAAACCATTTTTGTCCGTACAGTATCTCATCAATATTCATTTATTATGTAAATCAATATTATTATTATATAAGACTAAGAGACTTTGAAAACAAAAACTGAAGTCCCCTTGACTTCATTTGAAAATGATAAATACAGATCAAAAGATAAGATTACTTAACTCACCGTACTTAGAACATTATTAAGTTTCATATCTGAACCAAGTTACAATTTTTTCACTTTTACAAAAGGGCGAAAACAACCCCTGTCACACAATCAAGTGTATCTTTAGTTTGTTACATGATCTAAAGTTCTCCAGAAAGCTGAATAAATTGTTTACATAACTGTTGAAAACAGAATGCCATACTTATTTATTTTCATTTTGAGTTATATTTTTTTAAGTTTGTGATTTTTGGTTCAACATTTTCTGGGTCACCCTGTACATCCAACATGTTATCTTGTTATCGATGTGGCTGTTAACCTGATTATTAAGTATGTGTATATATTTATTTTAATCCTCTTCTTGCCAGTTTTCACTCCTATGTAGCTGTATGGTATCATACATTTTAGGACGAATTTGATTTTACTTATTTATAACTGGACAAATATTTAGTAAAATTGATGTTCATGTCGCGGGGCGGGAGCGAAGCGCGATAGCAAGTGTGCAGAATATTTATCAGGTCTGACACCACCAAATTTTGCGCGTGGCTGAGGGTTAAATTTGTAAACCTATATAATTTATTTGCTGGCCACGTTTGCAGGGCAGAAACTGCGTTTTCTACTCATTAACGATTGTATCGGCGCACTACACTCTCTGCTCGTCTGTTCTTTCACCGATTGTATCGGCGCACTACACTCTCTGCCCGTCTGTTCTTCCACCGATAGTATCGGCGCACTACACTCTCTGCTCGTCAGTTCTTTCACCGATTGTATCGGCGCACTACACTCTCTGCTCGTCTGTACTTTCACCAATTGTATCGGCGCACTACACTCTCTGCTCGTCAGTTCTTTCACCGATTGTATCGGTGCACTACACTCTCTGCTCGTCTGTACTTCTACCAATTGTATCGGCGCACTGACACTCTCTGCTCGTCTGTTCTTACACCGATTGTATCGGCGCACTCTCTGCTCGTTTGTTCTTCCACCAATTGTATCGGCGCACTCTTTGCTCGTCTGTTCTTCCACCGATTGTATCGGCGCACTCTCTCGCTTTAAACAGATCACCACTATCTTATCTTACTTGGTGTTATGACTGACCTAAACAATCCTAAATACATACATAAAGTAAATCCACCGGATGGTCAAAATTATCAAGCCAATCCTTAAAGGCATATTATGTGATATTTCCCATGGAAATTCCATCATGATTTAGCAATGGGCCGGCTGTGATGTTACAGTCAAAAAATACAATCAAATAGATGTATGAGCTCAGGAAAGTCTTTCCTGATAGTAAAACTTCATTAAGAGAGAAAATAATATGTGTACAAATTTTAAAAAGATCTTATAATTATTGCTTTAATGTATTTTAATGATGTTCGTTTTCCAAATCCGCTGAGATGCCTCGTTTCATTTTTTCCTTGAATTCAGGCTTTGTATTACTCATAATTCCACATCTATTATTTCCAGTCATTTTAAGATTTTGTATCCAACATTCATCGTGTGCCTTTTCAGGTTTTCATTAATCGGCATCTCTGAATCAGCAAGCCAACATTGCCATTCTGTGGATTGGCTTTGAAATACCGGGTTCTGCTAAAATTGTTGTAGCATTACATTATGACGCAATGTTCTAATTCAAATTTGTTTTGAATGAAAGCCAAATAAGCGGTCCTTGTTTTTGATTGCAAGTCTGTAATTTCTTTGGCGTATTCGCTAAAAAGGTGCCCATTCTTTCCGACTCACCCTGTATGTATTAGTGTCGCTCCTATGTTACATGTACCATGTCTTTTGAAAAAAACGAAGAAAAATTTGGTAAAAGAAATAATTTTCAGCAATATTGACCTTCAGGTGACCTCTGATCTCGAACAATTCATGTCACACTCGTGGACATTGACAGTGGTGCTTGTGACCATGTCTGGTCAAAATCATTTAAAGAATGTAGGAGCAGTGAACAAAGGCGTAAATCCTGGGATGGGGATGGGAGAGGTGGGTTAAATCCCACAATATTTGACCAGGGGATGTTCTATGTAATCACCTCCACCCGCCCCCCCCCCCCCCCATGTTATACATATTTTTCAAAATGTTCAAAAAATGTGCTCCAAAATAGGCGCAAATTTAACATACATAGCCCCATTATAGGTCTTTAAAATAGTGTTTCCATTGGTTTTAAATATATGCATGCCTTGATTGTGACGTGACGCCTTTGTGACAAAAGTGCCCGCCGGTTCTTTCTGACTCACCCTGTTGGCATCGACTATACCCAATGTTTATAGAATGTACAATGAATTGGGATTTGGAATCAAAGGTCATTAATTTAGGGGATATTTCCGGGCAATGTAAATCAGTCAAATGTAAGACATGTTGTTGTTGTTGTTGCGTTAATGTTGTTGTTGTTGTTGTTGTTGTTGTTATGGTTATTTTTATTGATATTGATATTGTTATTGTTATTATTATTGTTGTTGTTGTTGTTGTTGGTGTTGTTGTTGGTGTTGTTGTTGCTATAGTTGTTGTTATTGCAGTTGTTGTTCTTTTTTCTTCTTTTTCCCTGTTGTTATTGGTAACGTTGTTCTAGTGGGTTTGTGTAGTGGTGTGTTCAAATTGTTGTTGTATTGTTGGTTTTTGGCAAATTTATTGACGTTTGGATATTGATTACCCACATGTGAACTTATTTGTGTACACGGATTATGATCATGCAGTGATTTCCAAAACTGCTTTCTTAAATCTTAAACATAAGACTTGGTGATTTTAACATATTTCATTCCTTTCAGAATATTCAATTGTAATCACACTCAACAAATGGAAACCAACGAACCCAAATAGACACCATCACTTTCTAGAATTTACAAAGGAAACATGAGCATCTTAAGATTACAAGAAAATGTAACATACTATATTCGTATGATATTTTACGCACACTCTTTCGAGATCTACATCACACGAAGACCTACAGGTTTCTTATAAACCATAAACAATGAACAATAAATAATAAAGGGCAAAGTCCACTATCTAAAACACTTTTGCGGCAAGATTGGACATTCTTCTACCAACATCCACCCTACCATCTCTCTTAGCTCCGTGCTGAGGATGCATTTTATAGGCCTAAACATACACACTTGTCAAATATTAAGAACATTTTTTTCTGTTGGGTTGACATCGTACATGAGATTGCACACGGAAGAATTGGCCCAATGGGATTTTGATGAAATGGTTATTAAAACATATGGTAATTGAGTATTAGAGCAAAAAAAATTCACCCGATGACCTATAGATAATAATAAAACTCATTATTTTCCCCAATCTGCCTCATAACCCAGAAGGACGGGCACCATTTTATTATAGCGTAGATGGGAGGGGCGGTCCCTGGTGCGATGTTGCTACTGTTGTTGATGTGTTTTGAATTGTTTTCCTGTTCTTGGATGTGAATATTATTTTGGTAAAATAATAACGTTAATCAGAATTAAGTTTTAACATTGTATGTTAATTAGGTAGAAGAAATCGCAGCAGAATCCAGGATTGGGCGAAACGATGTTGGCATAGTACTAGAGTTTCTTCATAGTATGGGCTATATCGTATACTTTCCAAGAGGTGATAATTCTAAGCAGACTCGGACCGATAAACGCCAGCATATGGTGTTCCTGGATCCGCAGTGGTTGAGTGGTGTCTTCAGCAAGATAATAACAACCAATCAGGTAATTTTGTTTCTTAAGAATGTTGATTTTCGTCTACCCCAAGTAGTTCTAAAGGTAGACAAGCATGATAAGCGTCACTATGGACCAGAATGGTTATAATCACTGCAGCCCAACATGGTTAGAATCGTCTGATACTGGAACACTGACTTTGTACCAGTATCGGACAATACTACGAGGGTCATTCAATAACTTCTACCTCCTAACTCATAACATCGCTAATATGAATGTCAGCCTAATGACATTTAGGGGGCTGTCATTTTCTTCGGGAGGGGGGGGGGGGGGGGGGGGGGGCCACAAATATGGTGGGGGGGGGGGTCATAATTTTGTAAAATCTAAAATAGGGGGGGTTATAGTTTTGTGTAGCAATTCAGATTCTAACATTTCAAAACGGCAATTTTTTTCGCGCTTCGCGCGCATTCATCTAAGCATATCCCTTATAAATTTACATATTTACAACACCTTTCAGGTTTATTTTTCATTATTTGCTATTTTAGTCATTAAAAAATCTAACTTCGATAGGCCGGGGGGGGGGGGGGGGGGGGGGCGTCATAAAATTATTTTGTATCGGATAGGGGGGGTTATAAATTTATTAACAACGGCCATTGACATATTTGTGACCCCTCCCCTCCCGAAGAAAATGATAGCCCCCTTATCACGATTATAGCTCTGAAGCATAGCTTCACATTATTGATACCCACAAGTGCTACCGCAAGCATATAACGGACATCAAATGCAGCGCCCACTAGCGACCAGCTGAACAATAGGAATCGAACTACAGCTAAACATCAATGGTCGCTTGCTCTGATGTCAATTGTTTAAAGCTAACTATTGGGAGTCAATATATTAGAAAATTGACATATCAAAGTTGTTGTTTAATGGTATGGATGTAATGAATATTAGTCAAACTCCTATTATGGATGAGATGAGAGCCAAATGCCATTCCCCTGCAACATAACAGATCGATACAGATGAGTGAAAATTAATGTGTCGCAAAAAATTCAAAAATTCAACAAAAATTAAAAAATGTTTGCAACTTTCATTTCAAGATTTCTCTGTAATTTGTGCATTCCAGAGAATGATTTCCGTTCATAATAATGATTTATATATCAAGGAATATTTTGATAGCTTACTTATTGAAATTGATTCTATAAATCGTCTAATATCAATGCTCCCGTAAGTCCCAAAATATAAATAATTTAGTTGTCCACGGTCAGTCCTTATATTTGGTCATATCTAAAACAGTTTTAGTGAGTTCACACGCTCACCATAGGCCGGTGAACAATGATGTCAATAACGAAACACACTAATACAACAACAAATTAATTTCAACACATTTCCCAATCGACACTCTGCTTTATCAACGGCTAATAGTTGGCGTTTGAACTCACGTCAACTTAGCATAATCACACGCTAAACTACACATGAATGCTTTCATTGCACACTGCTCAATCGGTATGTCCAATCCGGCGCCCTGCACAATACAGGTATCGTCTCAGGGTATGTGCATTAGCGGGTAATTTGACTATGAATAAGGCCAGCGAGGTTTTAGAACTGACGGAAAATAAGATAGGAATGTCGAGGACAACCAATCAATATTTTATTATTGGCCTAACTGCTGGTTGGAAAATTCAGTCATGGATGATTAGAAAGCTGTCACTTGGAGGCGCTGTATTTCATGTCCATAGTCTACCACTTGTGTACCTGATTTACTTTTGTCATGATGCGATCAAAGCCCGAGAGAGATTTTGGACAACGGACACGGAAAATTACCCTAAAGATAAATACATGTTTTTTCGTTTTCTCTCTGAATTACATGATTTAGATATAACAGCCCGATTTAAATACTAAAAATAGAAAACAATGGATGTTTTCTGAATATAATACTGTATTATCATGTATAAATCTGATTGTAGGCAATATTAACCTTTGTAGGTTTGAAAATAGTATAATATCAACTCGAACGTAATGTATTTCGCAAACTGGAATACTGCTATTCAGTCAAATTGTCGTTGTTACAAGTCAAGCCACAGTGATGCCTCGAGTGTTAAATCTTAACATGACGGTCACTTTATGAGTTTTCTTTATATACTACCTTTAGAATAGTCAATCAGGTAGTCAGTGATAGAAAATTTTCTCTTAAGAGAGACTTGAAATCTATTCATTAGTCCTGTGTAATGAAGATCACTCAGTTCTTATGAAAATCAAATATGACTTTTGCAGCGGTTCTCTTAAGGTTAAAATCAATGGCTGTCCTGGTCTAGTTCTGGCTAATTAGAGGGCATTTCTCCCAAGAAATCAGTCACTTTTATCGGTTATAGTCTGTTCAAGATACATTTGTAATTTAGAACGGTTTCCATTAACCGATAGGAACGTTTTGTCTATTAAAATTGGCCAAATGAAAATCACTTAGGAGACATTTGACCGTCTTTTAGCCGTTTCCGTCGCACTAAATGGACGTTTGGTTTTCACTGCATATCTGGAAAAGTACAACCACTACTAAGACCGATTATGAATTCGTAGCTGGGATTCCATGCTCCAATTGTGTATTATTGCATAAGACTGGCTTATAAAGTTATGAGGTAGGAGGTAGAACTTATTGAATGACCCTCGTAGTTCAGTTCAGAATCTGGGACCTAAAGTACACTTTTCCAAGCCGTTTATTATCGTATACACATACTTTATCGTATAACTAAATATAAAGATGAGCGTCATCAGTCATCCAGTACTTCATGTACTTTGACAATCGAATGATAAAATATAAATTGAATTGAGTCTAGATCTCACGTTTTACAACTGCTATGTTACATGTGAAACCAGCATACTTCATCAGGCAAGTGAGGCGCTGATGATTTTGGGTTACGGGATTAATGATGACGGCGTGGTGTGGCTCAAAAACGCTTTAAAAATATTTGCGGCCGAGTTTGTAGGGGTAAATTAAATTTTCGAGAGCACCAAATCTGAATAAGCTACTAGACTAGTAAGCCACGAATAATTTACGCTAAATTTTACACCTGTCCGGACCCAAGAGTAAGTTGAAGCATAAACGTGTATGCTGTAACTACAGGGTGTCCCAAAAATACCTGTGCACGTTTATTGACTATGAAGTCCTAACAGTTGGTGTAACATTTTTAAACATATTGAAAGACTAAACGCTTACAGAAAGAATGCCCATAAGCATCACACCGACACTAACTTGTTCTTCCACTGGGCATCAATCCGTCTTGAAACATTGAGAAGGGGGGAGGCATTCGGTCTGAATTTTAAAAATATTCAGTTCTGTTTGGCTACACAGACACTCATTCTATTATTAAAACCTATTCAATCGCAATACAAAAAAGTTATAATTGCATAACATTTGCTAAGACCACTCGAACAGGTGTAAGATTTGTATCTCTGGAGTAAACCTTTCTTTTCATTGCAAACTGTAAAGTGGCACAACGTCGATTCTAGGTAGCTTTCGTTAGTTGGTCATATCTCAGGATTGACAAAACCAAATCAGATGAAATAAACGGCATCTGAAAGCTAAGCGTTTAGTTTCTCAATATGTATAAAGATGTTACACCAAATTTTAGAACTTCATGGTCAATAAGTTGGGTAAACACGTGCACAGGTTTTTTAGCCCACCCTGTAAATGATAATTTCTGTTTTGCCCGATGGACGATTACATAGTATGACGATCAATGGGAGATTTTTATCATGCAATTTATGATCAATTTGAGTATAATGTACTCAATGATACACTACCGCCCGGAACTACTTACGCACACCATCGAGAGAACTTATTCCCCAAACAGTCTTCTAATTTTACCCATATCAAGGTCAAATCCTATTTATATTGGTGCCTGGATATCTTCTCATTCATAAATTCATCTTTCCTTGACCTTGTAGCCTACACATTTGTCAAAATAAATATCTTTCTGAGGTCGCTATTTTCTCTATGGGGAAATCCCATGCAATTCTCACCTCATTAATATTCATAAGCTCATTATCGCTGTTATAGCGCTATGGGATATCCTTGCTTGCGAAAATCATCTCCGACAAATCATTATTTGTTCATTATTTTACGAAATGTAAACACTTATAATTATCATGACAGGGATCTGTAATGGTCATTAATACCTAAAACATGTCTCGTGTTTTGACAATGTTACTGGAATTTCCAAAAAAAAGTGATACTTCGAGACAAAACTTTATTAAAGTTTTGGTTGTAGAATGATATCTGTCGCGAACTGGGAACCAGCAAAATCTTCGGACTAAAACTTGCAGCAGCATGCAGGGGTATTCTGTCATATTGAAATGTGCGCATAGAACATGGGTTATAAATACATCAGACTGGTGGACATGAAGTGTATACAAAGCACACCATACATTTTTATACTCCATTGAGCTCATGTTGGTAAAAATGGCTGGTTAAATTGTAATCTTCCCTTTTTTGAGTTACAAAAATGCTCAAAGTAGTGACACCTCCTAGCGAGACGGCTTGTCAAGTCTGTTTAGAGAATTTTGAGACCAGCCAAGCCTGACCTACGCTATTAGAAAATATTAATCACCCAATATATGTTTAGTTACCGCGTGATCCAACATACATTATTTTGAATGGACTTGTTCGAATCCTTTGTTAGACTAGAATCGATCACCCTTTTAGCGCATTCTTTTATGAATGGGCGTTGACTATTGCAATGTGAAAGATAGAGAACGCCCAATTAAATCACATCTGCCAGAATATTCGGGTTTGCATAGTATGGTGGTATAGGCTGTTGGGCTATGTTGTTCCAATAACATAGCCGGCAACTGATGGAAAAGGTATCGACTACCCTTTGCAAAATTATACCAGGGGTCTGCCTCTGAGCTTGCCGATCGGGTCCACTTTTTAATTAAAATTTGGTCAGCATAGAACTGGTGGCGCTATACCGATCAGGCGTGATTATAGCAGACGACACGACGCTGGCCACGCGTCTCTCAGACGACCCAATTATGTCAACGGGAGTGCACTATTTTGAATTATTTTTAACAGTCATCGCCCGGTTAACGATGACAATTCTTCTAATTATGATGAATTTGTCAAAATGATAAGATTAACATTCGCGATTACGTGTTATTCATTACGTATTCAACATTTAGGTTTCCCGTGGCCACCATCGTCTATGTAAAACCACAACGCCCTCAATTCTATGCTGACCAAATATTACGTTAAACCTGGTTAAACACTGTTAAACGCGTTCAACGCTGGTCACCGACACATTCCGATGATAACCATAGTTTATTTAATTTATGCAAACGGCACCGTTTTCGTTACGTGTGTTAGTATAGGAGTTACCTATCCCAAAATTAATAGTATCCCTGATTATACATTACATATCCATTGTATTACGGAATGCAAACCATTGTCGCGGTGATTTTAAAACCTGCCAGGGCCCTGAGCTGTGCTGCCTCGTGCGAAATACAGACAAACTGCGAGGTTCTCTGGTGTGTATTGGATCACTGATTTTTAAACCAAAATAATTAAATTGTCTTTTAAATTTCAGTTTTTTCTCGGAAATTCAAATTACCTCCTCAAATAATTACCATGTTTTAGGCATTTATAAGGACTGCGCATCCTTATATAGCATATTGTATTTGTGATTGTAACAAAATTATTAAAAAACTGGATTTTTCAGAGAAAGTGTAGATGAGACAGATTTCCCATAGCGCAATAATAGCGGTAATGAGCTCATGAATATTAATGAGGCAAATGTCTAAGGGATTTTACTGTGTAGATTTTGACTTGTCTCGAATTATTGAGTTTTGTATGAAATGCGATGATCGTAACATGCAAGACACATGAATTTATGAAGAAGAACTATATATTGAACACATGCAACATCGTTATTAGTGAAAATGATCAATAGTATGTTTATAGAAGATGGATTTTCTAGGATATAATCACTGCGTAAGCAGTTCCGGGCGGTGGTGTACATTTATGATCATTTTATTATAATTTTTTAAAAATCTATCCACAATCAATCAATCAATAAAACGAGGAGTGAATGAAGAGTGAATGAGCTATCTGGAACGAGGGTATAATGTAAAGTGACCTTCTCTGAACAAGACAAGGGGCTACCATTTCGGCTATCAAACACCTAGCACCGAGTACCTTGTGAGTATTCCAAGCTGCGTTAATCCATCACATGATCTAACGTCATCAGAAGGTTCCCTTAATTCGCTGTATAGTTAGGTTTCCAGATTTCACAGGGTTGCTCGTGCTAGGGTTTAACTGCACACGAAACACGATGCCGGGTTAGGCAATGTTGCATCGGACTTAGTGCGTATACATTGTCATTCTCTCGATTTACTTTGTTTCACAGAGAGAAGACGTTTTACAGACATATGCATGGAAACGCCTTCAGGACACTGGTGTGATAGCCGATCAATTCCTAGAAAGCGTTCTTGGAAACGATGATGAAGATCTCCGTTCGATTAAAGATGAGCTTGTGCATCTACTGAGGGACTTCGATTTGTGCGCTGGTCCTTACAAGGTATGCAATGTTGCCTATTCTAAGTTAGTTTTGTTCAAGGAGCTTTGCTAATTATCCTATCATGTGACGAGGACCGCACTGACTTCGTACTTAAGTCCAATCTACCCAATTTCATAACGACATCACAGATTGGTATACATAGCTATATGTTTTTGCCACGTTCTCTATTCAGATTAATAAGACAATGGACGTGCATCAACGATGCCATGAATCATTTCAAAATCAACTAAATATGACGTTACATTATTTAGCTTTGATGAAACCCTTTCAAAATTATGACATGTACAGCCTCTTCACGGTGTAGAAATACTTCATCTTAATAAGGTATATGAGAACAATCTTTACAATTGCCCGATATCGCACATGAGAGAAATCTTTAAAATCACCCGAAAATGATCGTATTTAAGCATTACTTTGGTTGTAGTATGGACTAATCTTTCTATGTAGGCGTGACTTTGGTGCATGTTTCTACTAATTTTTCACCTCATGCATCTTCGTCCTTTAATCATTGCCAGATCAACAAAAAGGACAGCTATTACTTACCAGCGGGTTTGCAGAGATCTGATTCAGATTCGGAAGAGAAGGAGCATGCACTATCATACTACTTACAATTCGACTTCCATCCTGGTATTATAATAAACATATTAATGTTATCATACTATAGATAGGATATTGCTACCATGTTCATATTCATTTGCCAACACATATTTCAGATTCGGGAAGTATGATAAAAACACCCGCATTGGACATTCTTAACAATTTAGGGCTCGTATCCAGATACTCTATCACAGCTTTCCCCCGCTTTACTGGGGAAAGCTGTGTGTTTTTGTTGATATAACAATACATTTCATTCATACATAGAGTATTATTAGGCATAGCACACATAACATTCAAATGATTGAGACATGTACAAAATTGGATTCAAATGAAAGATTGCAATGAAAGATTTATTTTCCAAAAAGAATTATGACAATTGGTCAATGCATTCTTGTGGTACGGTGTTTTGAGATACTCGGAAAATGGCCGAAAACCTGCCAAAAACAGTAACAATGCCCACAAATATAATTTATCAGGATTTAGAGAGCTCAATTTGTTAATAATGTACCATTCAAAACACCATTTACACATATTTCTTTAACAATTGAAGTATCTATATACCATGTTAAATTAAAAAATATGGTAAAATTATATTGCATTAAGCTAAAATAACCTAGTGAAATTGGTCATTTTGACCAGTTTTACTGACTGCAATCAAAAAAGTGACTAAGTCCAGCTAATTAATATGCGTAAATGTTATAAATCCAGATGTGAATGGTGTATTGCAATCAAACTTGGTAGTATGGCTAATTGTACGATACCCAATCTTTTAAACTATAATTTAGTTTCATAAGCTCATTAAATATGCAAATTAGCTAATTATCTATTCAAGTCATTGATATGCAAATGAGCAATGTCCGACAATTTTTTTCCCATCATAAGAGTGATCGGTAATAGATATATAACATGTATACCCAATTTGATTGACAAATATTGATGGATTTAGAAATTAAACAAGCTTTTCCATTTCTTAAATACCCATATTCAAATTCTCAGTCTTTTCCTCACAAGAGGCACTCAAAGGATGCAAAAACTGAGCATATCACTAAATTGATTGAAGTGTTTAGTACAATATCTCAGGTTAGGTTTATTTAAATCGGCCCAATATATTCAAGTTCAGAGTCAATTTCAAAAATTGGTAAAAACAGTCATAACTAAAAAACCTGATGATAAGTAATTATACCTGGATCAAGGTTATATAGTCCAAGGTCATGACTACCATATATGGCAAGCTCACTGCCCTACAATAAGTGCCTACCGTGAGGATAATTAATTTTATATAGGGATGTTTTTCAAAGTGGAGCTGCATACATTATATGAAAAGATTGTTTTGCATATGGGCTTACAGACCATTCCTACATGTTGCTCATTTTGCATGATTATTTAATCCAAATATTGTATGGCTGTCTTCATAACTTGGATTAGTGCATCCATGCACGCCAATTGAGGCAACAATACAAAACCACATTCCACATCGTGAATAGCCACCCATTCAATAATGCAAAATGAGTAACAGGTAGAAGTGGATTTAGGGCTTTATGCAACACAGCTTTTCATATGTTGTTGTTCCCAGTGGCAGACTGTGTGTGTGTGCATTGTGCTATGCCTAGTATTATGGATATAGATAGTTTTTGGGAGTGAGAGTGTCGAGTTATGTATTACTGTTGAGGAGTCACTTCAACAGCGCTTGAGACTACGCGGCCTTATAGGATGGTTCGAGACATACATAGCTTCAACTGAAAATTCCGGCTTAGCCGTCCCTTTAATTTAAATTTCACTGGTACAAGACCGAGCTATCAACAGATAGCAACATGAATAATGATCATATTGATATTCCAATGATGTATTTCCCCTTCAAAATTAGAGAGCAAAAGCAGTACACCCGACCAACGCATGCTAACACCAGAGTCATTGCAAAAGATAAGATTTAGAATTTCAGTATTATTAAGATTATGTTTCAGTGCGCGCTATATATTTTTAAAGTTTCAGACACCACCTAAAGTTATTTTTTAGCTCTTTAGATTTTAACATATTTAAAACTTTATGAAATAACTTTCACTCTACTTAATAGGTGGATTGTTTAACACATTACTGGTTCGTTCAACAAGATGGTCTATGGCCTCTCAGTTGAAGTCACCGAAGTTACCAGAGTTATGTTTCGGGAAGGGACAGTTTCAGATCGGTATCAGTCACACCGTTGAATTAGAACTGATAGAGTCTTGTATTAAGGTACGCTGGCTGGTTATACCATATGCAAAGAACAATAATAACATTACAGCGAAATAATCTTTTGTAAAGGTAAGCAGGCATTTCATCACAATAAGGCCAAAGGGATGCTTTACGGGCCCGACTGACGAATATTTGTATTCGAAATGTAATAATGTTATTTTGATTTTGTTTTTGTTTTTATTTAATAAGAAAAACACTGTTTTAACCATTTTTGATAATAAAAGTTTTGGAAAATTGTCAACATTTGCTACATCCTTGGAATAAAGAACCCCGATCGACCGACCTTACCTGAGAGATAAATTATCCGTAGAACAAGTTTGACCTTGCACAATAAAGTTTCAAAACTATCTGCAAGACATAAAATGTTAATATGACGTTATCGGACACGTTTGGAGTAGGCCCTATATCAATTTCACTTAAAGTGTGTACGAAATGTTGTTCATGAAAAATAACTAATTATATATGAGCAGCTGGGTACGGTGGGCGTAGCCAAGCGTAATGGTACCGGTGGGTGGGTGGGGGGGGGGGGGGGGGGGGGGGTTGTATGAGTGTCAGGTTGTAAATTGTCGATTATCGGATATCAATAATGTGCCCCAACATATGTGTTGTGACGTGGGGTCCAGGGGTCATATAAATTCCCCTTGTTGGGGTCTAGGGGAAGCCCCCGGAACCTCTTTGCAGTTACACACTTTAAGTGCCGAAATGTAACCAAATTCTACCTTTGATTAACTAATAGGCCCTGAAGAGAAATCCATGGTCTACCATTTACTTGGAAAATGTATTATAAGTGGGTCTTTAACAAGCAAGGATTTGCCCCTCCCCAAAAAAATCTCTTCTTCTTTTTTTGCCCCACTTTGACCTTCAAAAAAATGTCAATTTAGTTAAAATTAGAAAAAATTGACAAATTTAGCATAAAAGGGCAATTTTTTTTAGCGCTGCACGCACATTTTCTTACTAGATTAGGTTAAATTATACCAAATGTTGACAATTTTAGCATAAAACAGCAAAACTTTGCGCGCAAGCGCGCATTTTCATACCAAATTAGTTAGTATTACACCAAATTTGACAATTTTAGTGTAAAATGGCACAAAAATGTACACTTTTCACCATAAAGAAGCAGTTTGATGTTGGTGATTTTACAACTACAACGTCGTCAGGGCGTGTGTTGAAACATTGCGTGAAATGTCACGCACTCAAAACAAAACAGCAGTAACACAGTAAAGGCCAAAGTCCCTTAGTGCTCGCACTGGTTTCTCAGCTCTTTCTAATAATTGACTATTTATATATTTCAGGTCACAGTTAGTAGAAAGGAAAAGGACGAATACGTTGAGCCATGCCCGGATGTATGTCAGGCAGTAAGTCTTTTATAAATTCAATCGCAAAAAAAAATAAATCGCAAATTAATAATAATTAACTATAGTTTGATCAGTTCCAAACTGGCAAGCCTCTTTACAACAGCGAATCAAGGTAAATAAAGGTGTGGGCGCACATGAATGCAACAAGCGTTATTGTGCACCGACTGTGTGATGCGTGCCCTCAGCTAAGATCGCGTGAGTATGGCCAACATCTAGATACAAAAACAGCATATTTCTCACCAATTTGGAACTGATTGAACTATACAAGAACGCATATATACCCCCACACACTCACGAGAATTCGCCATAAAAAGCAAACTTAATGGTAAAACTTGATCACTGTGTAAAACAGGTGCAATCGGGGCTTTAATAACGCGACCAAAGTTGGTTTATGCATACATATATGTGACACAACATGAGTAAATGAGCCACAATGCGGCAGTAGGACATTTGATTAAGAGCACAATTAGAACAATGTCATTATAAGTCCATAAATTCATAAAAAGTCGTATTTCTGATCTTTGTCGGTGTTTGGTTGCCTAATCCACATTGTTTTGTGCATATTTATTAGTTGAGAGGCCTCTTCGATTTGACCCCAAATTATCAAGCGCGATGGCGTCCTGCGGTAAATACAACAACAACAAAAAAAATTGCGTAGATCAAAATAAGAAGCGTTTATTCATGCCGAAATATAATCAAAACAAGACCTTCGATCGTTAATCAATTAACATACATAGAAGTATATATCCCTCCAATTCAATATTTTTTCCATTGAAGTAATTCATGAAGTCAAGTTTACCTTGAAATGTGTGAAAACATGCATCTACATCAGAGTAAAAATTGACATGAACGGGATGAAACGGTGTCAAAATCTGGTGGAAAATGTCCGTAAATATCTTATTTTTGAACGCCGTAAAAAAATCAGTTCACAGGATGATAGATTATAATAAGATGTTTCATATTCCCCCCTTTTTTAGTGTTTAAGACAACTGTTGCCGCGTCATCTTGAGATCTAATCCACCATCAAAATTAGGAACCTTTTTACAGTACACTTCTGCAATCACTAATGGCCATGCCACTCAATTTAATGGTCCGTTTAAAAGACACATGACACATAATGAGGCAAATCAGGTGTAAATGCAGCACATCACCCTCAGACTTCCCCTGTTCGAGCTTTTAAACAATCTATACTTAAATCAAGAAAATATCAGTATAATATGCTCAACTTCTTTCGTGCATTGATAAAAAACAAAATATTTATTGGAAATGAAGAGGTGGCTTTTCGATAAAATTTTGGTCAAAAGTATACACCAGATCGCACCAAATGAGTTCGAAAATTGAAAAAAATCTACTTCTCAGGGGGACACATTCCTCTCAGACTCCCCCTGTTCGAGCTTTTAAACAATCTATTTAAATTAAGAAAATATAAGAATATATATGCTCAACTTCCTACTTGCATTGATAATTTTTTTATTTATTGGAAATGAAGATGTGGTATTTCGATAAAATGTTGGTCAAAAGTATACACCAGATCGCACCAAATGAGTTTGAAAATGTAAACATTTTCCAATTCTGAGGGGCACATCCCCCTCAGACTCCCCCTGTTCAGTATAATATGCTCAACTTCTTTCGTGCATTGATAAAAAACAAAATATTTATTGGAAATGAAGAGGTGGTTTTTCGATAACATTCTGGTCAAAAGTATACACCAGATCGCACCAAATGAGTTAAAATTGAAAAAAAAATCCCCCATCAGACACCCCCTGAGCATAGCTCGGAGGGCGGTGCTGCGCGCACCGCTTAGATGGTACCAGCACAATTTCATTTTTTGCCCCGCCCCCTAAAACTTGGCTGGATCCGCGCCTGCCGCAATCCGTACAAAAATGAAAATATAACGCGTTCGCACATGAATGGACAAATGGACAAAATGCCAATGGTTCCAAATTTTGCTCTCACTTCAAATGACTTTAAATGTACTTAGATGGTCACGCCGTAAAATCGATTTAAGAATAATAGCTGCTAAAACCCTCATTTATCTCAATACATGACAATTGTGTAATTTCGTTGTTTTAAACAGCTGTTTGGCATATCAATGTTGACACTACTCGGACGCAATTCATTTTCCATATCGACGAATTTGTAAAATGCCGATGAAGTGCTCTGCTTGTAGATGTCATAGACTGGATTCAACAAGTTTGCAAGACAGGTCCTCTTATAAGGAGTATTTCAAGACCTTAATCTCAATGAAAGACTTTGATTTCACCTCAAGATCACTCTTGAAACCGATGGTTCAATTTCCGCGGGAGTTTAACCAGGGGTGTGCCAGTGAGCTTGCCGATCGGGTCCACTTTTAAATTGAAATTTGGTCAGCATAGAAATGGTGGCGCTATACTGATCAGGCGTGATTGTAGCAGACGACACGACGCTGGCCACGCGTCTCTCAGACGACCCAATATGTCAACGGGAGTGCACTATTTTGAATTATTTTTAACAGTCATCGCCCGGTTAACGATGACAATTCTTCTAATTATGATGAATTTGTCAAAATGATAAGATTAACATTCGCGATTACGTGTTATTCACCTTATTCATTACGTATTCAACATTTAGGTTTCGCGTGGCCACCGTCGTCTGTGTAAATCCACAACGCCCTCAAACCTATGCTGACCAAATATTACGTTAAACCTGGTTAAACACTGTTAAACGCGTTAAACGCCGGTCACCGACACATTCCGATGATTATCATAATTTATGTAATTTATGCAAACGGCACCGTTTTCGCTACGTGTATTAGTATACGACTTTCCTATCCCAAAATTAATAGTATCCCTGGTTTAACTCGATGTTAGTACCCAAAGTGCGCGGTTCGAAATTATTGCGCGGTTCGTTTTGGGGATAAATTGACCTACGCTATAATTGTTCACCGCTAAGTGGCCTCTGAACTATATGTATGTTTGTGTTTCTAATTTATTTCATTTGAAAGGTTATTATTTGAGAAATCTTGAATCCATTTACTATATTTCCCACTCTGCCAGGTCACGGAATTTCTTATTGATCGAGCTTCTGGAATCCAGTTCGACAAACTCAAGGCAGCTGAAGAAAGAGGGATTTATACCGAAGGCATGTACTTTTTGGATATCATCATGTGTTATAATAATAATGACCAATAGGAAGGGGCAGTCGTTATTTCTATTGGTCAAGGGGCAGTCCTTTGGAGGTTTTATTAAAGCCAAATATATAGTAGGCCAGTGGCAACCTACGTGTAGAGCTGTTTTCAGAGCCACCATCTTTACCCAGCAATAGTGTCCATTTTTTTGTACTCAACTGTTGTTACTCAACATGTTTGCAGTGTATGTCTCAGATTTTTGATATCGATTATTGGTATTGTATTAGCAAACATTTGAAGCACCTGGGCCCTATTTCGTTAAGTTAACCTAAGATTAATCTTCTTATGATAAGAATAATAGTACCTTAGAATTTAAGAAGAACTCTATAGCAACTTTACACTTTCCACGCGGTAATTAGTTTTACTTTTTCAAAACAGATTTTTCAGAAACTTTTTTGTTGTTGTTTGTATATAAAGCGCAAATGTGAACAATAGCCCAACAGACATTAACAAGGTTAATGACCAGAGTGATTAAAAAACAAACTGGTAACTCTCGAAAGAGAGCTCTGAAAGGCCAATCAATTGGTTCACTGCAACTCAGAAAATATGCATAAAACAAGACACACAATGGGCAGAGGTTAAAAATGCCAATGAAAGTGACATAATAAGATTAAAGCCCAAACATAGATATAATAGAAATAATATCTGGAGGTCTGATGGGCATCAAGAGAATCTACACAACAAACTTGGAACTAAATCTACCAGGATCTGCCTGTTGTCACCTTTGGGGCGTGACCGTATCACCTGCCCAGCTGGCTACATGCTTTACAGGACCACCATCTCCCCAACCAAGCATTAACCTACACTTAATCCATGACCACCATACTAGTATATGTATCAGTCGGATGTTGAAAGGACTTGAATGAAGGGTGTCATGAAAGAGTGTGAAGGCTATGACAAGTTAAGAGTTTGAGAGAAGATGACCGTGCACACGGCACTTGAAAGCCTGGATTCCAGCTGCTGAAATGTTACCAACAATATCATCTGGAAGACTGTTCCATAAGGGAACAGCAGTGTGAATGAAGCTTCTGTCTAAGCAGCGAGTTCTGGCTGTCGGCAGAGAAAGAGCATGGACTGGCATTGATACGCTCGAACGGGTAGCACGGCGTTGGACATATGGTGCGGGAAGTAACCCTGCTAGATCATGTAGATCTTGTGGGCAGTTGGTAGTATGCATCTTGTACAAGACCGTAGCCGCTGCTACTTGTAGCCTGTGAAGCAGGCTGTCAATTTTGAGCTGTGAACGAGCAGTAGCTTCATTAACTCCAATGATTCCAAGTGCCTTCTTTTGGATGTTGTCAAGCTGGCTTAGGATGGTGGGTGAAGCATTCGCCCAGCTTAGTGAAGCATACTCCATACTGCTGCGGACTTGCGACTTGTAGACAGTAGATCTACCTTTAGCCTCCAGTTTATTTGCAACTCTGTGTAGAGCGCCAAGCTTTTGACCAGCTTTAGTTGCAATGCCTGAGATGTGCTTTGACCAGGTAAGCTTGCTGTCAGTGGTGACGCCCAAGATATCCAGTTCTTTTGTAGATGGTAGTTTGATATCCAGTTCTTTTGTAGGTGGTAGTTTGCACTCTCCAAAGTAGATATCAAGTTCAGATAGGGATCTTTTCCTGGAGATTACCATGGTCTTGCATTTGGTAGGCTCAAAGGTCACCTTCCATTCGTCAGCCCATGCTTTCATGTTGCTTAGATCTCTGTTGAGAATAGCAGCTGTGTTGGGATCGGTTGATGACTTAATGGGTGCAAAGCAATAAAAACAGAGAACAGTAGTGGGCCAAGGATAGATCCTTGTGGAACAGAAGCATTTATTGGCGCAGTGTTGGATGCCTGACCTGACATGACGACGTTGATGGATCTATCAGATAAATAGTTTTCTATCCACGAAAGCAGTCTTCCAGTAACACCTTCAGCCAACAGTTTCGTGCAGAGTCCGTTATGCCATACCTTATCGAAAGCTCCTTTAATGTCAAGGGCGTTTGGTCTAGGGAGTGGTTCCACTTCTGTGACAGGATGTTGAGGAGATCAGCTGTGCTGTGGCCTGCTCTAAATCCAAACTGTCTGCTGGAAATCAGGTTATTGATTAGAAGAAAGCGTTGGAGTTGTTTCTGTACTACAGCTTCGATGATCTTACTGATGTTGCTTAGCAGCGAGATGGGACGATACTTTGTTGGGTCAGCCTTGGAACCTCTCTTATGAATTGGAGTGACCGAGGCTATCTTCCATTGGTTTGGAAACACACCATGCTTGAAGCAGAGGTCAAAAATCCTGCAGAGCGGGCTGGCGAGCTCAGCACAGCATTCCTTTAGAACCTTGGTCGGGATAAGGTCTGGTCCAGTGGCTTTATCTGGATTGAGGTGATTTAGTAGTTTTCTCACATCCTTGGGTTTGAAGACTATCTTGTCAAAAGATTTGTTTGTTGAAGGATGAACATTTGGAGCCTGGTCTTTAGCACCTTGGAGTCTGCATTTTTCTGCAAATGTCTGACAAAAAGCTTCTGCATTGTCCCTTGCTGTGATGTGGGTAACGTTTTGATGATCGATCACTGGATCTCAGATCGAGCTGTTCTGCCAGAGAGAGTGTTGATGATTCTCCACCATTTTTTGCTGCTCAGCGTTTTGTCTGCGAGATCTTTTCTCAATTTGGCGTTGTAATATCTCCTAGCTTGCTTCTCAGCTTGGTTGTAGGAATGTCTAGCTTCAGCAAACTTTGCCTTGTTGGCATCAGTTTGATCCTTTTTGGCTTTCTTAAAAGAGACGATGCTTCTTTTTAGATGCCCTACGGCATTCATCGTTGAACCAAACCTTGTCTCCGGTCCTATTGGTGATTATATACGTCATTCATATATTTTTGTCCATTGATTGGTTAAAAGGTGGTCACATGATCAAAAATAAACACGCTATTTTTCCAAAAGTACTATTTACGGCTCCCAAAAGTACTATTTACGGCTCCTAAGAAGACTATTTACGGCGCACTTCGGCAGTTTCACGCGACGTTGTACTCCGCGTGACGCGAGAGGGCGCACAATTTGCATCCCGGGCGCAGCATGACGATCGTTCGATGCACTGCCTTTGAATTGAACTTTTGAAACTTTTTAACTGATGAAGATTGGAACTTACCGTATGATTTTTGAATGTGAATTTTATGGAACTAGAAATATATGAATGACGTATATAAAACAAATATATACTGCCTTTATTCGAATCTCTGGATTAAAACTATGGTCCCTTGGTGACTGCAATAGTGCTTTTTTGCTTCGGGGCTGCGCCCCTCAGCAAAATAGCACTATTGCAGTCACCTCGGGTCCATAGTTTTAACCAGAGTCTCTCATGGCAGTATATATTTGTATACAGTCTTACTTGGGATGAACAGGTCGATAGCATCGCAGATGATATTGGTGACTTTAGAGCAAGCAGTTTCACAAGCAAGCATTTTCCCAACTTTCAAAGCCTATCTCAAGAATTACTGGGCCGATATTAGGAATGTTTGTATTATTTTAATGCATTTCTCATTGTGATTCCAAATATAGTTATTTTTACATATTTGAAACATTTGGTGACATTTTTGGAATGTCGTCTGCACACGCCTGCTACATGGAAAGTGCTAAGATAACCTCTGACCTTTTCTTAAGTTAAGAAGGAAGTTAAGAAGGAAGTTAACATGTTGAGAAACTCGTTCATGCATTTGTCTCTTCTCGTTTGGACTCAAATAACAGCATATTATATGGACTTCCAGCTTCTCAATTAAGCAAATTACAGCGCATCCAAAATGCCGCTGCCCGGTTGGTAACCTTGACAAAGAAGCGTGTACATATAAACCCAGTGTTAAAAGATCTTCACTGGTTGTCTGTGGAGAGCCGTATTGTTTTTAAACTTATGCTTTTGACCTACAAAGCACTAAATAACCAGGCTCCAAAGTACTTATGCGACCTTATTTCCACCAAGGAACCCACACGCACTCTTAGGTCAAATGCATCTGTCATCTTACAACGGAGGAAAACTAACACTGTCACCTACGGCCAAAGATCATTCTCTCATGCATCTCCTGAACTCTGGAACCGGCTCCCATCTCATGTTAGAAATGCCACATCACTGCAGCAATTCAAGAGCTCGCTCAAGACTCGCCTCTTTCAGCAAATGACTTTATAATGTTTTGTATCTTTGTTCATATTTTGTACTTTTTTATTCAGCGCACTGGGGTCTTGCGACGGAGTGCGTTTAATAAGCATGGTGTTTTTTTTATTATTTATTATTAAGAAGGATATTTTGCTTAAGTTTTTTTATGAAATAGAAGATAAGAATAATCTTAACTTAAGAATAATTCAGGATTTAAGAAGAATTAATTATTTTAAATTCCAACTTTTATACAAAGATTTAAAAGTTTAAGAAATAGGCCCCGGGTCAGGATTCAGGAACATTTTGTGAGGTGCATCAACGATCTGATATGCTGTTTACACGTTTCCCATGAGCCTTATTGATATCGTATGTCATCGCCATATACAGTAACTACTAAGACATAGCTTGCAGCCATATGGTACAAAAATGAATCGGGATGAAGACCTCAAGTGCAAAAAATAATAGTTGTGAGAAAACAAATTTAAAATATCTAACTTTATCTGCAGATTACGAAGTTCACTGTGCTAAACCTAAACTTAAAATACTCGAATGCAATTTCAAAATAAAACGTTTTCTGGTGAAAATAATGAACCTTTCTATTATTTATTTTCTATAATCGATAGTCAAGAATCTTTCGTCCACGATATTCATGAATCGTTGGATCGAATACATTTTCTCGAAATTGAATGTCAATAATATAAGTAGGCTATGCATATTTGGAATGAGCATATTAAAAAGAACAATCGGTTTCATTTGGTTAAAATCGGACGTTTTCGCCCCACATAGTGGGATGAAAGTTTATACATGGAAGTTCTTACATTTTAATTCCACTTACACGAGACAGACAATATTTGAATTTTAATAGGAGAGAAACGTGTTTTGAAGATCAAGGTCAAAGGAGATAACAACGAGAATAAGACTAAAGCCATCGAGTCTCTAACGCCCTCACTCAATGCAGACATGAAAAGCGGCAGGACGATAGAGGTAATAAAACTGCAATACGATACTTATTTTTTACCGTGGTTTACAACCAATAATGAACACCCAGCGGCACATCAACTCTAAAGTAATACTTTGGTGATAGCAAAATCATTAAACAACTTTAACCAGTCATTGATTACACCATTACACGCACTGAACATTATTGCTTAAAAAATGTAACTCCCCTCGCCGTTTAAAAAGTATAAACAATGCTTGGTTAAATCTTTAACTCACTCGGTACCTATGTATAAGACGCTATTTTCGCCGTTAATCATCCACAAGATAATTATTATAGAGTGTATGAGCGTGTTTCTACTGGGGAACTTACCGTTAATTACCGGTAAGTTTGCCCAGAAGAAACAGCCAGATACCGTTAAGAATCGGAAGTTTTGTAACCGCAAAAACCTTCACAAACCAGGTTTGGTACCGGTAATTAACGGTAAGTTTCTCAGTAGAAACATCCAGCCGATTAATCTTACCGTTTTGTTCTGTGAAAATACCAATTAATTATTTTTTAGATTAACTGAAGCCTTTTAAGAAAGGTCTATAACTAAAGAACTAAAACTTAATTCAATCTAATATAAGGTGGGTATAAGTTTAAACCTACCTATTGGTGAAAAATATTTCCTCGCGATGTTGTACAGCTAGCGTTCATGCCGCCATTATTGACGATATTAATTAGTACGTGCCAAAAAACACTTAACCAATAGAACAGTCATTTTTTGTTAACTCACAAGCAACTCTAAGTACTTACATGTACGTGTTATTAAACGTTCGTTACCCCCAACCCTCCCCACAACCAAAAAATCGAATCTTATAAGCCAGACAATCCTAAAGTTGTATTGGATATTACCACCTCTGTTCTACCATTTTCACTCAAAATCAACGTTAAATCAACGTTAATGATTTTGAGTTGCACGCGTGACTAATTTCAAATGTCGATTAATGGTTACACTGGGGAAACTGTTTAGTGTTGCTTTGGTTTTCCAACGCCATTGGCTTTGGGAATATCTATTTTAGTAATGTCTATGAATGTGATATTTAGAATGCTTCCGATTGGTATCGTATTAAACCAATACGAAGTGCAAATTCGGGCAAATCGTGCCCGCCGTCGCCAACTGGATCTTCTCTGCCATATGTGTCGAATCATGGTCGAATCGAGCTAGACTCACTTTAATAATATGTGTTGGGGGAGTGCAGTCACCATTTTCAAGAAAATAGCCGGTCCTTTTTACAAACCTGTGGATATGTTACTCGTTTAGGGGGTTATATTGGGGGGGGGGGGGGGGGGGAGAGATTACATTCCTCAGCTGATGACACATTTACATTCATCTTTTAAAATGTATTTTTCATTGGTAATTATACTATTGGTGTTTGATCACTGTTTGTTTTGATCACTGTTGTAATCGAATGTATTGATGTCGCTGCTCCTCCTTTGTTCGTTTATTTATTGCAGAACAATAAACAGCGACGAAAACTGCAAGATGCGTTCGAATTGATAGGAGCTAGTCTAATCGGAGAGAACAGGGATAAGCATGATAAGGAGTGTGTCCAATACGATCTGGTTGTGACAAATAGTGAAAAGTTTGAAGCATTGAAGACTGATAGGACGGGCAATGTGAGAATCGGTGACCAAAGTATTGTGGAAGTGTCATCTGATATACAATTCGAAGTACAGCCCGGGGAAAGTCACGGTAAGAGGTTAAACACGGGGTTAAACACAAGCCAAATGGCCGTTTTGATTTCAAATAACCCAGTTCTTCATCTTCGAAGTAGGAGGTTTTAAACAGTGAATATTTTCATTTTGGACAAAATGAAGTCCACTTTATTCCCCCTACCCAATTTTGATGACTAGTAACTGTAAAAACGAGAAAAAACCACAGTTATCTTGACACTAACAACTTATTTTCAAAATGAATTTGATAATTTTGATTAAGTTTTACCCGGTGGACCAGTTGCCCCATACTACCAAAAACTACCCATTTCTACCAAAAAGGATCCCTTTCCCAACCTGCAACTAAACATCAATAATCAGGCGATTGAGAGGGTGTCCTCTGTCAAATTTCTTGGCATTCATATTTCCAGCAATCTATCCTGGAATGTGCATGTTGACTACATCTGCAAGAAAGCGAGGAAAACCATTGGCTACATCCATAGGGCTTTCAACAGTTCGTCTCCTTCTACCCACCGGATTCTTTACTTGGCCTTGGTTCGTCCAATTCTTGAGTACGGCAGCATCACTTGGCATCCTTTGAACATTACCTTGACCAACAGGCTTGAGTCAACGCAGCGGTTTGCTTCTAGAGTTATCCTCCAATCCTGGAATCTTTCCCACAAAGATCTCCTTCTGGACTCTAAACTCCCTCCCCTGTCAAGGCGTCGTGATACTGCTGTTCTTTGCCATCTTTTCAAGATCTTCAACCACCTTTGTTCGTCTCCTAATCCGTACAAGCCCCATCCCAGACCCAATCTTCGCAACCTCAACAGCTGTGCCCTTTATCCCCCTTTCTGCAGACTTTCTCTCTCCAAAATGTCTTTCTATCCTTTTGCTCCCACTTTGTGGAACTATCTCCCTGATGTTGTTGTCAAGAGTACTACCTTAACATCCTTCAAGACTGCTGTTTGCCACCATCTCCTGTAGCCAGTTCCATTTGTTTCATCCGTCTGGTCCCTTTTTGTTTTTCCCTTTCATTTGTCTTGTTCCCCTTTTGTGATTTTTTTGTCTGTCCCTTTTTTTTTGTTTTTTTTGATGTTCGGGCATCCCTTTAATTTAGTGCTTGTCACTATTGGGTTTGTCCTGGCTCTTCAGCCTATTGTTATAAATAAATAAATAAATAAATATACCCATTTGGACCACTTGCCCCAACAAATGAATCAGCACTTTGTTTTGATGAAACATTATTCAAGCACGCCTGTAACGTAATAAATTTTACGCCAAAATGTTTTTAGAAATATCACCATTTGTCATAATAATCAATAACTCAAAAACATTTCAGAAAAAAAAGGCAAAACTGCATTTTTGTTTTTAGCCATTACAGTTTTCTGTAGCCAGCGAGTATCTTTGAATTTGCAATTATTACGGCGTTCGTGTCCTACAAGTAGACGAGTGTCTTTAGATCAAATAAGAAATGATAAACTTTGCTATTTGAAAATTCATAAACTAATAACTCTATCAAAATACCCGTGATAAGTTGAAGCATTCTTTAAATGATAATATTGATCGCGAATCCAAACCATCAATGTCCCAAGAATAGCAACATGCGCCATTTTACGGTCGTTACAACCACAACCTATGGTTTTATTTTTAATCATATTTCGGAAAGTCCCTGAGCACACGACAATATAGCACCCATCAAATGCAATATGCACTTAGCATCTTAAGATGACTGTACTGCATGTATATATGAGGGTCATTCAATAAGTTCTACCTCCTACCTCATAACTTTGCTATTATACAAGCCAGTGGTATGAAATATTCCACAATTGAAGCTTCTAATCTTAACTACAAAATCATAGTAGATTGGTCTGAATACTCATTGTACTTCTCTGGATATGCAGTAAAAACCAAACTTCCATTTAGTGCGCCGGAAACGGGTAAAAACAGCCAAATGTCTCCTAAGTGCTATTCATTTGGCCAATTATAAGAGACAAAATGTAACTATCGTATCAATTACAAATATCTCTTGAACAGACTTTAAACAATACAAATGACTGATTTCTTGGCGAAAATTGCACTCTTATTAGCCAGAACCAGACCCAGGACAGCCATCAATGGTAACACTACCCTAGAGAACCGCTGCAAAAGTCATATTTGCTTTCCATAGGAACTAAGAGATCTTCATTATACAGGACTAAATGGATTATTTCAAGTCTCTCGAAGATATATTTTTCTATCACTGACTACCTGATTAACTATACTAAATGTTACATGTAAGGAAAACTGATAAAGTTACTCTCATTAACATTCGAGGCATCACTGTGGCTTGACTTGTAACAAGGAACATTTGACTGAATATCAGTATTCCAGTATGCTAAAGGCGTGTCAATACATTCGAGCTGCTATTATACTATTTGCAAGCTAAGAAGGTTAGTATTGCCTGCAATCTGATATATGATAGTATAGCATTACGTTCAGAAATCATCCATTGTTTTCTATATTCAGTATTTAAATCGGGCGGTTATACCTAATCATACAATTCGGAGAGAAAACGAAAAAAACATGTATTTATCTTTGTGGTAATTTTCCGTGTCCATTGTCCAAAATCTCTCTCTGGCTTTGATTGCATCATGACAAAAGCGAAATAGGTATCAATTAGCATTTATTATAAATGTGTAGCTATGATTCAGAGCTATAATCATGACAAATGTCATGAGGCTGACGTTCATATTAGCAATGTTATGAGTGAGGAGGTAGAACTTATTGAATGACCCTCGTATTTACAGTTGCATAATATCAATCATATAAAGTACATTAAACATGATCTAAACCCATCTTCATAAATCGCCCATACTATCTGTGAATTTTCAATAACTCACTCAAGGAGGTGGCTTCAAAGATCTGGAGAATATCACTTGTGTAAATACCTAAAGTTGCAAATGTTTTGGAATGTAGAAGGTAAGAATATATGTCAGGTTTCCAACATAAGTCGTACTGTTCAAAAGAAAGCAGTATGCCCATACAATTACAAAATCCTTCATTTCGGACCAGTTGCCTATAGGACCAGTTGCCCCATATTCCCTTAAACTTATCTTCTTTTATTTGCTTCTGCATTTTACTCAGCGATGTAACGTAGCACCGCTAAAAATCAGGCTTGTGCCACTTTTAGAATATTATGCTTTTGTGGAATGTGTCAATTTCATCATTAAACATTTCGTATTAGGATCTGATGTTTGTACGAGCGTCAAAATGACCTTTCATATACTGTTTGTTTTTGTCGTTTTTGGTTGAGTCTATCCAAAGATATACTTGTTTGGCCACGAGAAAACAAGATCGAAGTTGTGCCAGTTTTTTTTGAATGAAATCATCCATGTGTAAAATGATGTTTTGTTTATTACGCTTTTGAACCATTCTTCATAAAAATAGCACACATTATTTTTACAATTTTTGGTCAACTTTAATGAAGCATAATGTGTTGATAGGATAAAGCAATTGAAACCAAACAAACGGTATTTGACAGGTAATTTGGTCATCTTGAAGCCCATATCAAAATCAATTAGTAAATACTCATTATTAAATGAGCAAAAGGACTCTTTCCACGAGCATCTCTTTTCCCTACCAAGTGGCACAACCCGTTTTGTTAGTACCGGTGATTGATCAACCATATCGTTGTATTGGGAAAAGCAATTACAATCAAACCAACGGCATTGAAAGCAATTATGTACTACAATCATAGAATAAATGTGTTCGAACACTGACCCTATAATTGCCATGCTGTTTGTACCATAACACGCACGATATTTGAGTCATGCTAAAATCGAAACTTGTCTCTGGTAGCCTGATGAAGTATCCCCTTCCTCATACCCCTCCCCTTCCCCACCGATCAATGTTGCGAGACCCTGTGCTGATGATGGGCAAATTGTGGGATTCAACATTGATCAGTGGGAAAGGGGAACATTTTACATTACACCTACAAAGTGTTCGAACACATTTTTTTGACATTGTCTGCGGTTTTTTAAATCATGTAATACGTTATTCATCGAACTTACGAACCACTCAATTGATTTCAACGAAATTTACATATGTTTTTACTTACATAATGTGTAATATATTGGAACAAAATGGTTCCATTTGACAAATTACTTTCCAGGGAACGGTCACTTTTATTAACGTTTTTAGTACAATTCAACGCATAAATACCGTTTAAAGCGCCACGCATAAGACGCACATGGTTAATGTGTATATGAATGTCGCACAAATAATTATGTAAAGTAATCAATGATATTACTTACAATAATTACGAACTATCGTCGTCGTTCTATGAATCATGGCTGATTCTTTATGACCCTATTGATGATGGAGCGCCATTATTTTGTGACATTCGATGTGCAGAGATAAGAGATCAAACCGTTTGCTTCCTTAACCCTAACACTCTTGAGTACTACGAATTTCTAGAGATGCGGTGTGCTTGGGTCACCCGGCTCGGCAGTTTTTCGATGAAATAATGGCCCCAGGGTATATGAATGGCGGAATATACTCCGCAATGCATGGATTCCCCCCTGTGGCCTAGCGGTAGATCGTCTGCCTCTGAACCCAGAGGTCCGGGGTTCGAGCCCCGGGGGAGCGGGGGCACTTTTCCCCCTCGCTATTTTGCCGCGAAAAAAAATTCTTTGTGGAAAAGGTGCCTCGGGGGTTAGGGTTATTGCTATCAGTCTAGCGGAGTTTTGGTGTGAGTTCCTTCGACAGCTCTTTGAGTTGTCACCTTTTCTAGGTTGTCACCTGGTTTGTGATCACGCGGATATTTACAATAGCAAAGATTCCGAATGTTACTGACTGACGCCAGTGACGGCGATATTTTTGAAGCAAAGTTAAGCTAAATATGCCACTTTTAATTTCGGGGAGAAGCAGCGTATGGTTTGAATTCATATTAACTATGGCGTAGATCAAAAGCACGGCAAAACACAGAAATAAAAAAGCTGGTTCAACGAAAGAATTGCTATAATTGCTATAATGTCGAAGAAACGTGTGATGAAATGGAAGACAACGTGGTGCGTGAAATTAAGCTACATAATATAGGAAGTTTGTGCTACAACAAATATTTCCTTCGGACAAAATCGTGAATTAATAATGTCGCAAAATTTAGCCTCAGTTTGTTTGTGCTTCACTGCGTTCTACATTTGTTCCCGGCATCAATTTGCTTTACAACATTGATCTTCGACATGAATAAGTGCGGAGAAAGAAGGGTACCATCATAAAAGGTCACCGCGCATTAACATCACACGCAATTGTAAAGCGTTGTCTATGTATTGAAATGTATTGTCAGGTATAACGTCTGCATAGTGTCAGTATCAGACAATGTTTTCCCAAAGGTCATTCTTCGTCCTTATAACATATAACATACACACTTAAAAATACCCTGTATCGGCCTGATACCAACTGTTGATCATGACCGGAGTGCGCCCTCAAAAACCCAATACAGAATAAAATACACAAATGCAGCGCTGGAAGAAACATCACAACAGCCCCAACCCACCAACACGCAAACCCGAGTCATTTAAAGTATTGATTTTTTCTATGACGGCGGCGAATAGACCGGGAAGGGGGAGGGGGGGAGGGGGGGGGGGGGGGGGGCGGGGTGTGCAGAAGTTAGCAGAACTTAAATTCAAAATCTTTTAAAAAGATTATTTCAGTAAATTCCACGCGGCGGCGAACGGAGAGGGTGCGGGCATGCTGAAGTATGCAGAACTTGAATTCTGTCAACTCTACGCGGCGGCGGCGAATAGACCGGGAAGGGGGGGGGGGGGGGGGGCGGCGGGGTGTCATCTCCACGTGTCTTAGAATCAAAAATGTCTTTTTAAATACTTGAACTTGAACTTAAATACTATTTAGATCATGTTAGACCCCGCGCCGTTCGGCGAGGGGGTTTACGGAAGTATGCAAAACTTACATTCAAAATCTTTTTTTGTTCTCATTAGAGCGTAATACGTTTAAAATTATATTTTCGATATTTGAAATAAGAGGTTTTTTCCGAATTTTGTTCCTACTAGCGAAAATTAGACCCTCATATTTTGGTCATTTCGATAAATATACATGTTAAACTTTAAATCGTTTAAAGCAATCATTTTTGTCTATGGCACGTGTCCGAGAAGCGCCAATGTCGCACAGTCTTGTATTAAAAGACAGTGGGGTGGAGAAGATGTGCTTTTATGCAAAGCTCTATGGAATAAAATTTACATAATCGTCGATATCTCGAAAAGAAAATCATTGATCAAACATAATATTTTTTCAAATTAACTTTTTGGGGCAGGGAATATACGGTTCTTTTCAAGAAAAAGATAAAAAAAGAAAGATAAAAAAACTAGATAATGACTTCAATTAGTCCTACTTTGCTGAATGAATGTCAAATTGACTGGAATTTAATTATATTTGCATCCCCGCCGGAACACACGCCATCACCCCGCCCATCCCCACATCTCACACACATCCCACGCAAACACTCACAATCACATACATGTAGCTCTAGCAGCACTCACAATATAATACCCCTCAACTGAGCAAATATGCATGGTACTGGTAGAATAGAGGGTATGCAATGAACCAAACGGAACGGTATAACAATGGATCGGGCAGCCATTATGGAGGTATAGGCTAGTCACGTATTCGGATTGACAATTGAATTACCCGCTCCATGTGCTCTGAAGTGACCAAATCATATTGTTCCGTGGCATCCATCTTGGAGGCACAGTTCAAATGAGGACATAGTGACATAGCATTGCATACTCTCTATACACTTACATTTAGGCCTACAGTGCCTATACTGGAGAAATAATTTAATGTCAATAGGCCACAAAATAAAACAAAAGGATGGCTCACAGTGCTAAACTGGGTACAAAGTGATCATGGTTTATATAGACCCGCCTCCCGCCAACTATGATACTCACTATGAAACTTAAGACCCCACTACAAAACCAGTGGCGGCGGAGGTATTATAATTTTGGAAGCGGGGGGGGGGGGGGGGGGGGGGGGGGGGGTGTCGCAAATTATCTAGGGGCGGTCATGACACTGCGACCCGTGACCTCCCCCCGCTTCCACCGCCTAAGATCCGATTATAAAACCTTAAAGCTTAGGCCTACTGAATTGCCTGGATATAGTACAATGTATGTGCACATGGGTAGGCTTGCCTGGATTATAGGGCACACGGGGTACCTGGATTAATGGAATATTAAAGGGGCACTAAGAGATCCCTCATGGAGGGAGCCCTCAATTTTTTCAGAAGTTGAGTTTTTCACTTATACGTTATGCTTTTATACGTACTAACTACCACCCAAAATTATAGAGCTTAACTTGCAGTATTTCATGTGAAATTCATGGATTTGCTAGCATTTTGAGTTTCTATATGATCGAAACTACCCAGTTATGACCCCCCTCTGGAATGTAGAAAAAAGTTATGACCCCCTTTTTTATTCACACAAATAGGCCTACAAATACAATAAGCATACACAATTGAAGGGGTGGGTGCAATAACTTAGCACTTTATTGCACCCACCACCCCTTCAATTATGAATTTTTGAGAATACTATACAAATATAGGCCTACAATTATATTATTATACACACTTTTGATGATTTTTGTTGATTATTATATAATTTCAGACAGTGTATGCGTTCAGTGAGGGTATACTAACAGCATGGTCACGCTGTTAGCGTGGGCATACAGTGGCGTAGCTAGGTTTTTCATAATTATTGGTGGGGGCGGAAATTAAAAGTTAACCGACAATACTTTACCGGCTAAGAAATGCGAGCGTAGCGCGCAACAATTTACTATTTTACACCATATTTTCCCATGATTGAAGTATATTTTGGCTTTAAAATACAGAAAATCTATTTTGTGGCCACATGCTCGCAGCATGGGCATGCTGTCAGCGTGGGCATGCAGTGGCGTAGCTAGGTTTTTCATAATTATTGGTGGGGCGAAAATTAAAAGTTAACCGACAAAACTTTACCGGCTAAAAATGCGAGCGTAGCGCGCAAAAAAATACTATTTTACACCATATTTTCCCATGATTGAGGTATATTTTGGCTTTGAAACACAAAAAATCTATTTGTAGCCATATTTTTTACTTTTGTCCGTCATAATGTCATGATTTCCCTTGACAAATGAACCGACAGAGCCAACTCCACCGACACGACTCAAATGTTACGCCACTGTGGACATGCTGTCAGCGTGGGCATGCTGTCCGCGTGGGCTTGATGTATCGTGGGCATGCTGTCAGCGTGGGCATGCTGTCAGCGTGGGCATGCTGTCAGCGTGGGCATGCTGTCAGCGTGGGCATGCTGTCAGCGTGGGCATGCTGTCAGCGTTGGCATGCTGTCTTGTTGTTGAGTTCAAAGATGAGCAAAGGTCTGCTGCAAGCAGGCGCCTAAATGAATGGCAACACATTGCTGTTGTCAGTTTTCAGAATTTTATCTTTAAGGGGACCATGGGTGTATAATAACATGTTTTACGTTTCGTGCCGGCCCCCTCCGGCAGAAACAACCTTGGAGACCTCCCATGGCTTGTTTTCATTTCTCTTTTATATTTTTATTCCGCTCAAAAAAAATATATACAAATCACAATAAAGTTACAATAATAGAAATAAAAACTAAATACAGTACACACCCGGGTTACATGAATAAGCACATAAATAAGTATAAAGTTATACAAATATTACTCTTCACAAAACTTCTCTAATTTTGTCCATTCATCAATAAATGTATACATGTGTTGTTGCTACTAGAGATCTGTTTCTCAAGTTTATAATGGAGTGCAATTAAATATTTAAATGCAAGAAATGAAGGTATTCGATTTTGAAAACTGCTATCATATATATAGATAATCTTCTTGATAAGTATTAGGCATAAGTTAATTATTGCACTATAGTCTCCTCCTGTGCCATTGCCAACCAGTATTTTCTTGTAATCAAGAATTTTTTTAAAATTCATGTTGATTTCAAACCATATATTGAATTCGTCCCAGATGTTAATGGCATGAGGACAATCCCCCAAAATATGCTTTAAAGTCTCGGGGAAGTTACTGCATAAACTCCAATTCACATTATCAACAATTTTCATCTTAAATAATCTACTATTAGTCATCATGCAATTCAAATTAATCTTGTATTGGAAAATTCTTGTCCTAACATCATGACATGCCTTAAACGGCATAAGGTAAATACTACTCCATTCATTATCAAACACATCAAGCTCATTTTTGTATTTCACCTGGGATGTAGGAGGCTCCTGAATTCTCTGGACTAGAATACGATAGATGATTTTGGATGTCATATTGCCAATGTGAGACTCATTATTCTCGTGCATCAGTATGAAACCATTTGGCTTGTTGCTTAGCCATGACCTCCCTGATTCAATTGGAGGTGAATTTTAACCAAAATACAAAAAAAGTTAAAAGCACTTCGGAAATGCTGAGAAAATGTCTTTATTTTTCATTTTACTGATTTTATTTGAAGAAATCTTACATGAGAGGGTTTCTATGCATATCATCTATCTACAAAATGTGAACATATTGAATTTCATTTTTTGTAAAATCTCTCTGTGCCCCTAAGAGCACCTGTAATGATTTTAAGGGTGTATGAGGTAGGGCCTACCTGACCAAACACACCTACCTGGGTGGTTAGTTTATGTCTCATATGGGATATCTATACTAATATTTAGAGTGTCCGGGTAGGCCTTGATAAGAACACATCTGGGTGGGTGGGTCATTGATTATACGGACATAATATGGGTTGTCTGGATTATTTAAGTAAATGGGTGGTACTGGAATAATCAAGGGCACCAAGTAGCCTACCTGGATTATTAAGGTCACACGGGGTTCCTTGATTATTAAGGGCAAATGGTGTATCCCTGGATTATTATGGGCATCGTGGTACTGATATTGGTATAGGGCACCTGGAGTATCAAGGACATACACTCTTGCTGCCACATCCTCGGTCCTCTTGCTTGATAATCTTGAGATACGGGCAAATGGGGTACATGGGGTAACTACAACATTCTCCCCAGAAAAATGGGGTATTGAAATTGGGTTTGAGATTCAAAGATAGCACAAAACTCAGATATATATGTTGGGCCGAGAGAGAGATACCGTGTCCATATGGGGTCATACACTGCACCATAATTCATTATCCACTATTCACTATTTAGTCATTGTTTTGATTGGGTATTTTGTCAAAACATAACAGCACCTAAACACTGATTTTCCCAATACACCAATCGCCCCACAAACTTTCGTAGATGGTGTGACCGGTGACGTAGTGCCTGGCAGTATGCGTGCGCACCTATAGGGACTGTGCTTTAATTCACACATTCATTACTTACAATGCTTACGGTGTAATGGTCTGCATCCCTAAGCACAGTGAGAGACCAGGCACTAAATCTGGTTGCCCGGCAGTATGCGTACGCACCATAAGGGCATGTGCTATTAAAATTGGCGCTCGGTGATGTGTGTTTTGCTTTCGAATAGTATGTGCCTGCAGTCATGGACTAGTACCTCTAGCATGTCTTTAGACCAGGCGCTAATCAATTTGTAAACACTACTGATGTAAACAACGGTCACCTCATCTATACTACATGTATGAATGCATGGAATGGTACTATTGCAAATTTAGTATAATTGTGAAATGTTATTGTTTACACCTAAGATAAGGGCTTGATCATTTTGATGGGTACACTATGAAAAATCTGCTCGGAAAACGGGCCAATTATGGTTTTCGAGCTGATTTGGGTTCGCCATAGACATCTTAACTTTGACTTAATTTTCTCATCAAAGGGGGACTTGTACTTAGTGTGGAATTATTGAGAAGAGAGGACTCGTAGCTATCTATAGTTACTATACACAACCCAATGGAATATACAGGCTGAATAAAAAAAATGCAATAGCGGAGTTAAGCCATCTCGTTTCCAAAACCGTGCTCGATTTTGAATTTTTCTAATCCTTAACCCTAACACTTCCCCCCACTTTTTTCAGAATTTTTTCTTCAACGCGGAAAATCGACCAAAATATCCCCCCGATCCCCCCGGGATTGGATCCAGGGACCTCTCGCACCACAGGCGAGGGATTCCACACTTCACCACGGCTGTCAAGCACAGTTCTGGGCAGTGTATTGCCCAGACTGTATGTATTGGGTCCATTTTTTCATCAAAAAACTTCCACGCCGGGTGGTACCAACGTGCCCAGTCGTGGTATTTTGGGGTATATGGTAGTGTTAGGGTTAATTGTGTCAAAAATATTATGTATCGCAATTACATTTATCTTTTGTGAACGTTTTACTTCCGTGCCCAATATCCATGTTTGACCATGAGGCATAGCTAATATCAATTGACACTGAACTCATTTAATATTAAGGTTTATGACAGGACTACTTTCATAAACTAATTTATTTACCAGGGCAGACACCGTCTGGGCTTCCCCTTTTGCAATGTGCGTCTGCGTGTCTTGGTTACCACTAATCGGGCCAATCAGTAGTCTTGCTTTCATGCCCGCGATTTTCACCCTTTGTCTTGGTTCTGGGAGAGGTTCCGTGCTTTTACCTTTCTTTTATACTGATCATATTTCTTATTGGCTTCATCGAGACGGGTCGCCTTCCTAAAAAAATATATAAGTTGTAGTGTTTCGACATGTGACGTATCGTGAATAAATTAAAACTACGAGGGGCATTCAATATTAAAATACCTGCAACCATTGAAAAACTCTGAACCGTGACATGTGTCAATAAAATAAACTTATGATACCTAAACTGTAATTCTTACTCTTTTCTCACATACATTTTCGAACACGTAGGTCATTTTTATCATTACATTTCAGCACTGTGAATACCGTGATCTCAGGTCACTGATTAGGGAATTAAATGTTACAATGGCGGGAAATTTGAAAGACAAGTTTATGGTATGCATTAAGATACATGCGTTAACAGTGTTAATATTGGCGCTTGATTGATAATACTGATTATTGTCAATTTTCAGTGCCCAGAGACCATGATGTTTATAGTACTGAAATTATATGATAGAAATGACCCACATGTTTGAAATTTTCCGTGAGAAAGGGGTAAGACTTACAGTTTAAGTATCATAAGTTTATTTTATTGACACATGTCACGGTTCAGAGATTTTCAATGGTTGCAGGTATTTATTGAATGCCCTCGTATGTTGAATTTAATTCTACAAATGAATGATGTAATTAGAATTACCAGTATAAATTGTAGTGAATCTACATGTGTGGCATGGTTGGAAATGAAAAAGAGTGCCATTTGGGTGCTCGGTAAAGGTTAATAAAACTCAGTGAAACCGATGAGCAATACCTCCATTTTTGTTTCCTGTGTTTATTATACTATTCTATAAATAATCACAAATATTTCAATAACTTAAAATTGTTATTTAAATTTGGAACACAATACACAAATCATAACATGGGTAAGTGAACATTTAGAATGATTCTCTCATCTAAATAATACATGCACGTAACATTTCAATTACACAATAAATGTATCTCTGGTTATAAAAATTGAATGACGGACATTATTCCGTTATCCTTTATGCATGTTTTAAAAGCCTCTTGGACAAACAGGGATTCTATTATTATGGGATAAGAAACTCCCTAAGACCAAACCCCGATTTTCTTGACCTTAATAGTTTGTCGCAACGGGTCTAGGTGGCGCTCTATCATTGCCAAAGTAATCAGAGGATGATAGACATGTTTGCCTAAATTTAGTGGTTTCTAACGTGATCACGAAATACATTGATGCGAAAATGGAATCCAAGGGCGTTAATTGATAATGGGTGATGGGCGATTTACCCTTTCTAGGCAAAAAGGCAGGAGATAATTTAAAGCTTTGGAATAGAACCCGGGATTTGAAATGCGGTGCAGTCACCTCATGATCAATTTATCATGTAATTGCTGAGGATCGGATTGAATAAATAAATAAATACCTCTGACGCGGTTAGCACTAACTCGGTAGTGTTTTAAAATATTTTGAAAATTGTTTTCTTATGATTCTAATAAATTTATCGTATCACTATAGGCCTATCATAAACAGCAGCACTATTATAGTGCTCGATACCTAAGTGTGTGCGTTAGTTTCCAAATGTAGATGCTCATTAGAAAAAGAAACAATCAGGCATTCGACTAGATATACAATTGGAAATTGTAAAACAAATCCAACACGATACATGAATCGGCGTCAATATCACTATCAGGTTCATGTAATCTTTGTTTAGAGGAGAAAGTTGAGATCTTGCACATGATAAAAAAATAAATAATTGGAACTCATATCAACGTATCGACACATAGATAAACACCACCTGGCCGTGCAGAAGAAAGATAAAAACAAGTGCTGTAATTGTATATAACCTAATAATTATAATTAGTCTTTAAATTAAATATCTATAAACGATTAGGCTCGTATCGCAAGTCTTTATATCAGATGCCAGATTGAAAAAAAATCCTGGTGCCACCACCGTCTGAGGGCAACAGAGATGGGGCGGGACCATGCAGTGTTTATCATGAATATTGATATACGTTGATAAACCACGCCACGTTTGGTTTAATATCTTTGCTTATATTCATTGACGTATACACCTGAGACGAATATACCGGTATATTCGTCTCAGGTATACACTACTTATTTTCCGGATAGGAGTGACTGAATTGAATAAAACAATTTATTTACTGAATTATAAATAATAGGTGTACATGTCGTGCCCAAATTTGATCGAAAAATTGATAATTTTTTTTAAAATAAAATATTATATTTATGTTAAATAAATTCAGCAAGATTGGGATTCGAACCGGGGATTCAAATCTCCGCCAATGTGAATGCTTTAAAGCGCGCCAATCCATTAGACACGGCGCTGAATGACATTTAATTGTTGATTTTAAATGAATACAAAAATATTACACAATACCGGACGCGATTTGATGAATGCCTGAATATTCATACAATTCTCGCTTCACCGATTGCTTAATCGCGTGTCGCAACTGTTATACAGACTGTAACAAAAAAGTTATACAATCGCAATTTTATTTTTAATTCAATGTTAAAATCATGCAATGTCAAAATCTCTTACACTCTGTGTTAAGTTCCGTTTTGGCTACCAGAATCATTTTATTTGGTCTTTTTAACTACTTGCGTTTAAAAGTTATGACCAATCTACTAAGTCGTCTTGAAATCGGGTTGGGCCACTTTCACAATAATATCATACAATCTTGCTTGTATAAATTAAATGGTTAGGGTATCATGCAAGGAACATTAGGGAGAACAATATAATTCTTTTTTCAAATAGTTTTATTTCATTTGAATAAATAAATTCATAAAATAAATAAATAATATTTGTAAAGACCTAACCTTCTTTGTAATACTTTTAACCACTTGAAACGAACCATTGTTGTCTAACAAGGGCGCTCTACTGCTATGTTCCTGGTTCGATTCCATTCATATTCATCCCAGTGATTTTACCATTGATTAAACCAAAGTAGCCCAGGTGATTTCATGACTACTTCAGACAATTGATCATATCTCTGCTTACCGACCATCGATTGTCATGAAACAAAGCTTATTCGAAAGCTAAGAAAATTCCCCTTGCAGGCCATTAAAACTCGAAACGGAAATTCTACAGGAGATATTTTTAATATTTTTTTCAAAACTGTATAACTTTTTTTTGTTACAGCCTGTAGAGTGCGCTATTCAAGAGCCAAATCTAAATAATTTGCAATTCAAAGTTTCATCCGCCTGGACAAACTTGTAAATCGGGTGCCTCGGTAAAAAGTCCATGAACAGATGAAGGGCAAACGGTAAATGCGAATTACTTTTACACACATTTACTATAGTAGATTCATTAACTCTGGCGCATCGGTATCGATTTTGGACCTCGTCCATTGGGCGTTAGAGGGACCCATTTTGACCAATGATGAAACAGCGGTACTTTTATAGATGTTATTATCATGATTATTTGCGCTCCATAATCAAATGCTATTCATGATAATGTAGTGTGGCTTTATGAATAGGGCTGATCATATAGCTTTACAATCACGACAACCAAAAACTTAATCCAGCAGCGTCAAATCCTTTGGAAGCGGTTACCACAATAAACAAATCGACCATCATCGACCGTATACAGGTTTCGAAAGAAAAATATTATGTATGTCATTTTACCTATTCATAATTTAGTGGATACTTTTTTAAAAATTATTTTCCGTTTTTATTATGCACGTGGAATAAAGGAAACATTAAAATGAAAATAACAGTTTACCTATTTATTTGCGAGAAAAACCCGGAAAATAATTCAATAATCATTTTTTTATATACCTAGGTACAAAACCATTTGTCCTAATTAAATGGAAAAACAGTTATATCAACCAAGATACGGATTATAAACGTCCCTTTAAGTATTTCTGGCTATGAGACCACCTGAATACCTTTATCAATTTATCTGAATAACAATACATTTCTTTATCGTTATGCCGATAATCCAACCGCAAGTTCCCTGTCACTGGTACATAGTGGTGACTACATCACAGTATAAACATGCACACGAAGACACGATATAACCTTGCATATTACGATTAAATTCGAGTGCCTCCCCCTCTTTTTCTTCTGTTACCTCTTTACTGAAATGGTAAATCGCTAAAATCGGCCAATGTCTGCGAATCGACTATAATACTTATGCTTTTTTACCAGGCTTTAAAACGTCCGAATTTTAACTTGGTTTTGAAAAAGAGATGTCTCCTTCTCATCAATGCAGGATTTTTTAATCACTCTGTATATTATAGAGGGATCGCAACCACCCATCTTTTGGAGAACGTGAAACAGAAATAGCTTATAATTGTAATTGTATTTTATTTGACATTCACCAAACATAGGTGTGGTCAAATTACGTACAAATATAAGAAAACAAACAAACAAACATATATATATAATATGCATGTCCATAATTATGAAAAAATAAATGAAAATTATATATACAATTTAAACTCCTGAAGATGTACGCAAATCAAATGCAGAGTTTACAAAATTAATAACTGGACGAATGCCATCAAATTCGCTAACCCTCATTATAGTCAAGAAGATGCCATTGTCATCTAAATTATCAAAATCAAATATTTCACCAATTTCATATATCCATTCATTTTGGGGGATTATCGGGTGTAGATGGCACCCCTTTTCAATCATGGGCGTGTGAGCGCTAACCCTTGATTTACAAAATGAGGATCTACGAGACTGGTTAAAAGAACAATGTAATTTTCCAAATCAAAAGACGAGGACGAGGGTTAACAAGTCGAATGCGTATGTACATGTAGACTGTGTGTTTCTATTTTAATATCACAAGTGCGCATACATAATCTATAAATCCGTTCTTAATTTAATATTATCACAGCCATTGATTCTTTCGAGAGAATGTTTAAAAAAAAAATCAAGTATTTAATTGGAAAAACACACACATAAGCCTCTGTCCTCAGCCTATAACGTCAACTATTCAGTTTACTTTACTCACATAACAGTAAGACTATGTTATACTCATATCCATTATAGATTCTCGAAAAAAGGACGGGCGATGCTACAAAACTATGGTGATAGATGAGCGTGGCGGAATCATCAAAGTCCCTGATGAAACATGTCTGGAATTAGCATTAGAGATGCCAGTTGAAGAAATTACTAATCCTGATTTCTTCAATATCACGACAATACTTACTGATCAACCTCAAGACGACTTGCCACATTTGGAGGATGGTTATCATTTTGCTAGCCCTGTAATCCAATGTGATCCAGGTGGTTTAGAATTTAAGAATCCAGCATTGTTGACAATTCCATTTTCGGCAACCATAAACTCTACAGACAAGCTGCAAATATGGTGCAAAACGAAGTCACGAGGTATAAAGATATATGTAATTTCATTTTATGTGTTGTCAGTATTTTTAATTTTTTTTTAATTATGTTCAATTCTATTCTATTCTATTCTATTCTATTCTATTCTATTCTATTCTATTCTATTCTATTCTATTCTATTCTATTCTATTCTATTCTATTTTATTCTATTCTATTCTATTCTATTCTAGTAGTCTAGTCTAGTATAGTCTATATACAACAACACTTAAATACATTTTAATCTGCAGAGGTATAACAAACTAAATACGTTGGCTCATCGTTTAAAATGGTTAAAGGAAGGGCCCCTCAAGCACAACATTGAGCATCATTTGTTAGAAAAAACAAACAAATAAAAACCGCAATCAATCAACATGCAATTTTTAAAATTCGCGGCGATCGAAAGTCCCGGTGTCGATGACGTCATGGGTATCGGTGCTAAAATTTGCGCATGTGCATTGTATAACTATGAAATCATCGACACTGGGACTTTCGATCGCCGCAAATTTTAAAAAGTGCATGTTGAGAGATTGCGGTTTTTATTTGTTTTTGTCATAAGTGTGGTGTTTTGTTCTATATAATTACAAAAGTTGGGCTCGATACACCTCCTTTAACGATAGATTCTATACGGACAAAGCAACATTTCAATAGTCTTTTCACGCATGTGTGTTTGTACGACGATTAAGAATTCTATATATTAGCCCTATCATCATATGCTCGTAGAAGTTAAGAGCAACATTCTTCTCTTTGATGCACTGCTTTTTAATTATGCATCCAAATTGTCACGGATTGTCTCTACCCAAGGGCGTCCCCAGACCCTTTTCATTGGGGGGGGGGGGGGGGGCGGGGTGTAAATGTCATCAATTGCCGACAGAGCCATTTGTGCCGACAATTTTTTTTCGCCTCGCTTCGCTCGCCGGAATTCATACACGGATATTTTAGTATGGTCAGGGGCGTCAATTAGTTTTCAGACATGGGGGGGGGGGGGGGGGGGGGGGGGGGGGGGGGGGGACACAAATTTGATAATGATAATTGAAATGTTAAATAAAGCAGCGCATAGCGCTGATTAAATAGTTCTTGGGGAGCCAAGGGCGTATCCAGGACTGTTTTGATAGGGGGAAGGGGGCACACATCCTCAAGCCATCTTGTTTATCTTAAATATTGAAACGTTGAAACTAATACAAAGCGCGAAAAAACCTGCAGAACATTTTTGAACAAAAATGGTCATGGAAAACCGTCCTCTCGTTTTCTTAAAGCGCGCAAAACTTGGCATTTCTAACACTAAAAAGTCAAGTATGACGTTTTTCACGGTTTGATATTGCATAGTTATACATATCAAGTATGATCCAAATCGTATGGTTTGAGGGCCATTATAATGCAAATTTTTTTCAGTTTTTGAACTAAAATGGTCATTGAAAACTAGTTGGAAGCCTTCTGATACTATAAATTAAGCTTAAATAATGAAACATTGAAACTAATACGCGCGACTTAAAGGGTCCAGTATAACATTTTTAACGTCACCCATATAATATTTGGTTTGGTTCGAGACCATTATAATGTTGATGCCTGTAGAAAGAATGCGCGCAACGCGCAAAAAGATTTTCAGTTTTTAAGCTAAAATGGTCATGGAAAACTTTCCTAAAGCCATCTTGTTCAGCTTGAATAATGAAACATTGAAACTAATACGCGCGAAGCGCGCAACATTTGGCATTTCTAAAACTTAAAGGGTCCAGTATGACGTTTTTAACGTCCCCCATATAATATTTGGTTTGGTTCGAGATCCATTATAATGTTGGAACCTGTAGAAAGAATGCGCGCGAAGCGCACAAAGATTTTCCGTTTTTAAACTAAAATGGTCATGGAACACTTTCCTGAAGCCATCTTGTTTTTGTTGAATAATGCTAACAAAACATGGTCAAATGTTCAGTATAGGCATGATAGGCCTACTACAGCCTGTATGTCCGACATCGACATAGACCTATACCATTACGTGAGATATCGATTGTGCCCCTGGTGCACACACAAATCTGGTCTCACGCAAATTTAATAACGACAGTTTTGCTTATTGTCTTAATTATAATGATAATTTGCATTGTTTAAGTCGAAGTTAGGACAGAGTCTACTTATAAGTTCTTACTTTGCATTGACACCTAAACGTTGAAGTTGGACTTACTTTTGCGATAGACTGATAGTGGACTTGAAGAGTCTACAATCAGTACAATGAGAGCAATTGGCCTACATCAACTTACATAATTATAGGCGAATTATTTAATATTTCGTAACCTATGTGCCAACATGATTGGCCATTGGCGACATTATTGACTTGGGTTTGCATTGACAACGACAATGAAATAGGCCTAGTTAGTATAATTAAAGAGCAATACAGGTCCCATACATTGCCCGTTAGGCCTAGCCTAGGCCTATACTATTCCGACACAATTTGTTTGACAATGAGCAAAACAAAGACTTGGGCCTAGGCTGTTAAATAAAGCAGCGCATAGCGCTGATTAAATAGTTCTTGGGGAGCCAAGGGCGTATCCAGGACTGTTTTGATAGGGGGAAGGGGGCACACATCCTCAAGCCATCTTGTTTATCTTAAATATTGAAACGTTGAAACTAATACAAAGCGCGAAAAAACCTGCAGAACATTTTTGAACAAAAATGGTCATGGAAAACCGTCCTCTCGTTTTCTTAAAGCGCGCAAAACTTGGCATTTCTAACACTAAAAAGTCAAGTATGACGTTTTTCACGGTTTGATATTGCATAGTTATACATATCAAGTATGATCCAAATCGTATGGTTTGAGGGCCATTATAATGCAAATTTTTTTCAGTTTTTGAACTAAAATGGTCATTGAAAACTAGTTGGAAGCCTTCTGATACTATAAATTAAGCTTAAATAATGAAACATTGAAACTAATACGCGCGACTTAAAGGGTCCAGTATAACATTTTTAACGTCACCCATATAATATTTGGTTTGGTTCGAGACCATTATAATGTTGATGCCTGTAGAAAGAATGCGCGCAACGCGCAAAAAGATTTTCAGTTTTTAAGCTAAAATGGTCATGGAAAACTTTCCTAAAGCCATCTTGTTCAGCTTGAATAATGAAACATTGAAACTAATACGCGCGAAGCGCGCAACATTTGGCATTTCTAAAACTTAAAGGGTCCAGTATGACGTTTTTAACGTCCCCCATATAATATTTGGTTTGGTTCGAGATCCATTATAATGTTGGAACCTGTAGAAAGAATGCGCGCGAAGCGCACAAAGATTTTCCGTTTTTAAACTAAAATGGTCATGGAACACTTTCCTGAAGCCATCTTGTTTTTGTTGAATAATGCTAACAAAACATGGTCAAATGTTCAGTATAGGCATGATAGGCCTACTACAGCCTGTATGTCCGACATCGACATAGACCTATACCATTACGTGAGATATCGATTGTGCCCCTGGTGCACACACAAATCTGGTCTCACGCAAATTTAATAACGACAGTTTTGCTTATTGTCTTAATTATAATGATAATTTGCATTGTTTAAGTCGAAGTTAGGACAGAGTCTACTTATAAGTTCTTACTTTGCATTGACACCTAAACGTTGAAGTTGGACTTACTTTTGCGATAGACTGATAGTGGACTTGAAGAGTCTACAATCAGTACAATGAGAGCAATTGGCCTACATCAACTTACATAATTATAGGCGAATTATTTAATATTTCGTAACCTATGTGCCAACATGATTGGCCATTGGCGACATTATTGACTTGGGTTTGCATTGACAACGACAATGAAATAGGCCTAGTTAGTATAATTAAAGAGCAATACAGGTCCCATACATTGCCCGTTAGGCCTAGCCTAGGCCTATACTATTCCGACACAATTTGTTTGACAATGAGCAAAACAAAGACTTGGGCCTAGGCTGTTCATGTGCGACGACACAAAATCTCATAAAAATGGGCTCGTTCACAGTGCCTACAAATTCATATGCCTACATTGCCTTTGTTCATTTTTGATTTGTGTTAACATAACATATGTGCCGACACAATTGTTATAGGGCTTTCTTTCTTTCTTCCCCTTTTCCTTTCTTTCTTTCCTCTTTCCTTTCTCTTTCTTTCTTTCTTTTTTCTTTCTTTCCTCTTTCCTTTCCCTTTTCCTTCCTTTCTCTTTCTTTCTTTCTTTCTCTCTCTCTTTCTTTCTTTTTTTTCTTCTTTCTTTCTCCCCTTCTTTCTTTCTCTTTTCCTTTCTCTTTCCTTTTTTCTTTCTCCCTTTTCTTCCTCCTTCCTTTGATTTGCCCACAGCACCATAATTTTGCCGACAGATTTGATGAATGGGAAGGGGGGGGGGGGGGGGGTGTGTGAGCCCCCCCCCCCCCACCTCTGGGGACGCCCTTGTCTCTACCGACAACTCTCGCTTACATAGGAACACCACGAACTCAGTATTCATTGTGCTCCACACAAAAACGTGGCTTTTCAAGTCTTCTTTTACGAAATCAATCATACTATAATTTGCCGTATGGTGTATGTATGTATGTATGTATGTATGTATGTATCCATAAAAGGCTCCCTCATTTTGCGTCTAAACGCTGTGAACGTTGCACTGATTAAAGATGATTATAATGTGAGTGTTATAAGCTATAAATGGCTGAAAACCGTACAGAATTGACCGAGATATGAGCAAAACCGAGAAATCCAGGGCCTTTTCAGCCCGGCTTTTGAGACTATTTCTACGGGGCCATGTTTGTTTTTCACTGCGTACGCTGTAACCATGCAGTCGGCGCGCGTAACACAAAACGCGTCGCAGTGCGCCATGCAAAATAAACGCGCACGCACTACACCCACGCACGCCTACAAAGGCGGGCGGGCAAATATTGGAGAAATACGCTGCGCCACGGGAGTTGGTTACGGTTTAGGCCTTGGGGTTGCATAAGCCACGTGGCGGGGGCGGGAGCGGGTGACGGGTTAGGGGTTGTGTGTAATGATCCTCTTATGGCCTATGTTAGGGTTATGTGGTTTGGGATGGGGTTAATAAAGAAATGTATTATTAAATTGCACATCGATGGTGTCAGATGTGGGATTTGATACTGTGCTAAATTGTAAATTGCGTAACGGATATGCCACGGGGCGGGGGCGGGCGGGGCGGGGACAGGGCGGGGCGGGGACAGGGCGGGGGAGGGACGGATGGGTTACGGGAGATGGTTAAGGTTTAAGCCTTGGAGTTGAAAGACGGGCGTGCCGCTAGTATTTATAATTCTCACAGTTAAAAAAGCACAGACACGTCTCAATGTTCAGAAAGACCCTATGTACGAGGGTCATTCAATAAGTTCTACCTCCTACCTCATAACTTTCTTATTATATGAGCCAGTCTTATGATATATCACACAATTGTAGCTTGGAACCTCAGCCTCAGGGGGGGGGGGGGGGGGGACTCAGATATTTTTTCTGGTATGAATGCGCTGCCAGCAAAATGAAAATTGACCAACACATTTACCAATTTTCGGGAGAAAATGGACCCACAGAAACCCGTAATTTCCCTATATTTGACAGATTTTGTCAAAATTAAGGATTTAAGACACATAAAATTACCAAAAATGGCTTTGAAAAGGGGTCATCCATTTACAAGAGGAGATGGGACCTATTTGGCGGCACATCCCTGTAACCTCATAATGTAAAAGAGTGAAAACCCGTAATTTCCCTATAATATTTGACAGTTTTTGCTACAATTTCGGCGAAAAACAGCAACATTAAGGATTTTAGACCCATACAATTACCAAAAATGGCTTTGAAAATGGGTCATCCATTAATACCAGAGGTTGAAAGATGGGACCCTATTTGGCGGCACATTCCTACACCTATACACTATAATAAGTAACACCCACCCGGGATTATTATAATGACATTAGCAGTGTGTCCCATATATTTTGTCCAAAAACAGAAACCTTATTAACCCTAACCCTGCTAAATCCAACAGAATCCAACGAGCCAGGCTGTTTGTTCCACCCGGCGTGGAAGTTTTTCGATGAAATAATGGCCCCAGGGTATATACATGGCGGAATATACTCCGCCATCGGGGGGGGGGGGACACTCAAATATAATGTTGTGATTTTTTAGACACCTTCTAAATTTAATGCGCCTTACACACCTTAAATACCAGTAAAATACCAGTAAAACCTTCTCGTATTTATTTTTGTTCTCTGACTATTCTAAACGAGGAAATTTTCGAGTATGATATAGAGTACTTTTAAACTCTCAACTATTGATATCGAAATACATATCAAGGACATTAACCCTAACCCTCTTGAGTACTACGAATTACTACGATGCGGTGGGCTTGTGTCACACGGCGTGACAGTTTTTCGATGAAATAATGGCCCCAGGTTATACTTCGCCAAGTATGGTTGACCCCCGTGGCCTACGTGGAAGATCGCTCGCCTCTGAACCCAGAGGTCCTGGGTTTGAGCCCCGGGGCCGTGGGGACCCTTTCCCCCCTCAATTTTTGGCCGCGATATTTTTGTGTGGAAAGGGTACCTTTTGTGGGAAGGGTTAAGGAGCGATTTCTTTTCCAATTTTATTTTTCTCAAATTCTTTCTAATTTTGGTCTCATTAACCCTAACCCTCTTGAGTACTACGAATTAATACGATGCGGTGTGCTTGTGTCACCCGGCGTGACAGTTTTTCGATGAAATTATGGCCCCAGGCTATATACTTGGCGAAGTATACGGAGCCAAGTATGGTTGACCCCCGTGGCCTAGTGGTAGATCGCTCGCCTGTGAACCCTGAGGTCCGGGGTTCGAGCCCCGGGGCCATAAGGGCCCTCTTTCCCCTCGCTTTTTAAAAAATATTTGGAAAAGGTGCTTCGGGGGTTAGGGTTAAGAAACAAGATTTATTTTGAAAAAGTCCCTTTTCTTGAAAAAAGGTAGATGTTGAACTGATTTACATGCCCTATATGCGTAACGTTGCGTATGGAAAGGTTTGAAACAAAGAACCCTGTTTTATTAGACATGTTTTAAACTTCATATGTGTAAGGACACTTGAATTGAACATGTTGAATAAAATTGGAAAAATAGCAAAATTACCTTCTTAGCATGTAAGATTTCAAGACAGTGAATTTTCCACATGTCAGCCCTGAATGTACTTACAGTTCGGATTTGAGTGGCAATAACCCATGTTTTCGGGGGTCAAAGAATCCCTTTGAATACTCATTTATTCATAATTATATATTATATATACAGTCCTCAAAAAAAAGTAACTGACCAGGTAAATAATATGCTCTCAACTCCAAAACTATAGCTCTTACGTAAAAATATCAAATTATAAAGTTGTAAGGAAATCTCTTTTCTTCAATTTGAGATATCACACGTGAAGATTGAATGAACATTAACTCAGTTATAATGTGCCCAAAACCAGAACAAAGTCATTTAGCATTTTAGCATTTTGTTCGTCGACACGCAGCCTCGGACTAGCAAAAGGCAGATTATTGGTTAACTGGTAGCGATAACACAGGGTAGTTGATAGTAATATGAGGATTTGGGATGCTTCAGTTGATCAATGCGACCCATACATTAACCGATCTTCATGTCTCAAATTGAAGAAAAGAGATTTTCTTAGGGAGCAAATCGAAACTCGACCGCGCGGCAGCCGCCGGTTCCGCCCGGTTGGACCGCATATCATTGTTTAGAACAATAGAAACCGGCTGCAACCTAACGGAACCGCACGGAACCGGCGGTTGCCGGGCGGTCGAGTTTTGATGTGCTCCCTTACAACTTTGTAATTTAATATTTTTACGTAGGAGCTATAGTTTTGGAGTTAAGAGTATATTTATTACCTGATCAGTTACTTATTATGAGGACTGTATATATGCGCAGCAATGAAAATACCCGCATGACTTTCCACCCAGGGTAGACAGTCCCGGGGGTAGACCAACCCTGGGTGGATAGGGTTAGGGTTAGAGTTAGGGTTAGGTTTAGGGTTAGAAACAGTCCCTGGTGGACAGTCCCGGGGTTGGACAGTCCCGGAGTTGTTTTAGAATGATCCGGACAGTCCAGGGGCTGTTTTAGAATAATCCGGACAGTCACGGGGTTGTTTTAGAATGATCCATCCTTGGTTTTACCTTCCCGACCACTAACCCCTGACTGTTTTAACATATAATTTAGAATGAATATACAGTCATCAAAAAAAGTAACTATACAGGTAATAAATGTACTTTTAACTCTAAAAATATATACCCTACCTAAAAATATTAAACATAAAGTTGTTGAAAATTTATCTTCTTTAATATGAGATATTGCACGCTAGAATCGGTTGAATATTTAAGAAGCAACAATCCAAAATGTAAGGTAAAGTCACCATTTCAAATTCACATTTTACATTTCAACACGGGGGACAGAATGACAGGTAGCGTGTGTGTGGCGTATTGATCCATCGGAACAATGCGGCCGACTGTCCAACCTGCGCATGCATCCCCCAATTGCACTACCGGTAATCGATAAGGTACCCGTAGATTGGTCCGCGTGTAGAAAATAAAAATGTGAAAATGAAAATCGGACTTCTCCTTACATTTTGAGTGCCACTTCCTCAATAGTCACCCGATCCTAACGTGCAATATCTCATATTAAAGAAGACAAATTTTTCAACAACTTTATGTTTAATATTTTTAGGTAGGATATATATTTTAAGAGTTAGAAGCACATTTATTACCTGTATAGTTACTTTTTTTGATGACTGTAGTTTCCAAGGTGTTTTTTAAACAGTATTATGCGGTTTATTCCGTGAGGGCGCTCTATTGTAGTCCACCCAGGGTTGGTCCACCCAGGGTTTATCCACCTCGGGACTGTCTACCCGGGACTGTCTACCTCGGCTGGAAAGTCATGTGGGTATTTCCATCACTGCGTATATATGCAGCGTTACTGCAACTACAAACAAATCCAAGCCGTAATGGCGCAGACAATCTGGATACATAGTATCTGTATAGAGTTTCATGGTGTGTACCAGTTGAAGACGTAGGTAAGAATAGTGCACACCATTACATTTTCACTTGAAAAAGCACAATATTACAAAACAAATGTGGTTTCCATTTCTTTAAATGTTCACCTTGTTATAGTGGCGCCCATCTTGGGAACCATTTAAAAATAAGTTTGACCATATCTCAATCCATAATTAGTCGGGTATGTACAGGGGGGGGGGGGGGGGGGGGGGGTTCACGAGCACCCCAGGACTAAACCAAACCAACTTTTTAGTTGTCTTTTAGGTCCTTAAACACATTTTAGATGTTAACAGTGAAAAAAACGCGATGCTCTCCATCTAGATGGCGTCCAAAATGGCCGCCAAAACTGGTCAAATCTCATAAAATGACATATAGCAATTAAATGGTACGGTGAAAGTATAGTTTTAATAGTGGGATATATGTAGTATGTAATATGCCAAAATGGCCGCCAAAAATGATAAAATTCCATATATTGGCAAATATAAACCAACATGTATGATCAGAGTATAGTTTTAACAATGGGATGTATGTATTAGACCACTAGAAACTAGTATCTAGTATTTTAGGTTGATATTATCCCATTTAATGGAATTTGACAATTTTTGCAGCAACTTCGGGAACCATTTTGGGGGCCATTTTGGATTTTGAACTATGTTAACAAAGCAAAATTACTGGATATGAGTCACTAGTGGTCTAACACATACATCCCATCGTTAAAATTATATTTTCATCATACATTTCAGCTGATATTATGGTATTTTATGAAATTTTGACCACTTTTGACCACTTTTGGCCATTAATATGGCGGCCATTTTGGTTTTAAAGTATGTTAACAAAGTAAAACTACTAGATATGGGTTTCTAGTGGTCTAACACATACATCCCATTGTTAAAATATACTCTGATCATACATGTTGGTTTATATATGCCAATATATGAAATTTTACCATTTTGGCGGCTATTTTGGCGACCATCTTGTATTTAGGCGTGTTAACAAAGCAAAATGTCTGGATATGAGTGTATAGTGGTCTACTACATACATCTCACTATTAAAACTATACTTTCACCATACAATTTAATTGCTATATGTCATTTTACGAGATTTGACCAATTTTGGGTGCCATTTTGGACGCCATCTTGGATATCTGGAGAGCATCTCGTTTTTTTCACTGTTAACATCTAAAATGTGTTTAATAAGGACCCTAAAAGACACCTAAAAATTTGGCTTGGTTTAGTCCTGGGTGTCCTGGGGGTACATACCCAACTAAATATGAAATGTACATAAATGTGTATTTTCCAGATTTCCGGCGCCACATTGGCAGCCATTTTGGGTTTGTTGTAGTTACAGAGACGCAATAAGTGATTGCTCCAATTGACCCCTTGACCCCCAAAACATGGGTGTAGCTACTTAAAATCATACCTTTTGGGCTGAGATATAGTAAAAATTAGTCTTGAATACCGGTTTTGAATGTTTGTTATTCTGATATAATGGATGCCATTATAACAAGTGATATAATACACCGGACTAAGTAGGCATTAGGGTAGCGTGCACAATAGTTCAATGACGATCGGGTTACGGGAATATGTATTTAGAGGGTATCTATGCCGGGATACCCCAGTCTCCAAAAATAAACGCAACAATTAAAGGAAATACATCATGACGAAAATATTATATATCAGTCTCTTTTCCGAGACAATCATCAAATTTAATTCCAAAATGATCACTCAGGTCTATTTGAAACAATGATAACATATTGTTTAAAGTCAAAATGGCCTGGAGTAAATAATAATATTTTAGTCGAGCGGCGGCTCCCATAGACACTGTACTTAAGCGTGGCACCCCCTCTTGCTCACGATGTAAAAGTAACCAAAACAAATTCATTGAATCTTATAATTATTATCAAGAATCACTAGGGCTAAGAAATTTGTTGTAGTGCAATATTTTAAAAGAAATACTTAATCTCAACCGGTTATTTTTAAAAATAATTTCGCTGAATATAGTGCATTGCTGTAATATGTCATCGATCCATTGACTACGGAAAATCAACGTATTTTCATGGTGGCGTTGCCATCCACAATCAACGTCACTAACCTTAGCTGTACACAAAATCCCTTTTTATTTTGCGTCTAATGTATTTTGTATAGGCCAATGTTAAATTGTTGCAATAAACAACATTAAAAGGCCTCAATCTAGCTAAAATAATTATCGTATATAATATACATACACTTTATAGATAATAATTACGTGAAGTTAGGCCCTGCATTACAATTATTTTTAAGTTTCAGACAGGTTCTTGCAATTTTTCCATCAAACCATTAGCATTATTTCAACACTGGTATCTTTTATGTCAAAAAGATTCTGTAACTGGCATGTTAAATGTCTTGGCATTACATTATATGAAAAACACGGTTTTTGCAACGCTATTATAGTCTCAATAGATAATGACAAGACAGCCTACCATACCCGTAGCTTCACAACACGGGGTCAATACATGCATTTTGGGGGCACACCACTAAATAACTCCTCCATTGAAATACACGCGTTTCGGCCCTTTTTCAAGACCGTATTTTTACCCCACGTAACAATGATGGAAGTTTTTATTTCGCATGAATGTATTAGATATGTGTTGAATTTTATTTTAAACTTGATTTTTCTTGACCCATGTAGATGACATTTTTCGCTACGGGCACCTAAACAGCGCCCTCACCATTTTAAACCGATATTTTCGCTTCCTCACCGGTTCCGGCAACGATATCCTTCCGCAGCCTAGGCACCCGTGCGTATTCGATTCCGACGATTTTTGACCGCATTAGCAATGCTGAGGTTCTATTCTATCTTTTTCATAAAAAATAAGCAAGATTTACTTCTATTTGCTTCCCCTGGGACGATGATCAAATTGTTATAGGTACTATTTCTCCGAACCATACACCAAACGCGCAAGGATTTAGTGTAGTGCCCCCTTAGAAGCAAAACTTTTTTTGAGTTTTCATTCTTTTTTCTACATATTTCAAAAGAACAAGCATTTCTAAGATAAACTGCCAAAGCATTCAATTCAAATCAAATCAAATCAATTCAAATCAATTTATTCAGCAAAAGTAATACAAAGAAATTATAATACAATATGGAATAGAGGCTAGGAACCCCAGTGGAAACCCTGATAGACGGGCTTATATAATGGGGACCCTTGACACAAAAATAGAATGATAATAGATAGAGCATTTTTAATGACGGGAGAACAGAAAACACGAAACAAGATCAGACAGAACAGCACAAAAACAATACACTTGACAAAGACACACAGAAACAAGAAGAGAACAATACAGAACACATGTACATGACAAGAGACAAAAGTTGCCAAGTTAAAAGTAAGTTAAGTCATTTGTTATGTTCTTCAAGAGGAAGGAGAGGGGATAGAAAGAAAATAGAGGTAGATGAGAAGAAAAGAAGAGGAGCGAACAAAGTTTATGTTTTACTTAGAGAAAGAGGGCTGTGTGTGGTGTGTGTATCATATGTAGAAATGTAGCATTTTTTGAGCTGCCTTTTAAATGTATATTTGTTTGTGATATTTGTGAGAGTGTTGGGAAGAGCGTTCCAGAGCTTAGCACCATAGTAGAGTATCTGATGTTTTTCAGCTGTGGTCGTTGGGAGAGGAAGATGAAATTTGTGTGCTTGCCTTGTGTTGTGTGCGTGTATCTGACGGCTTGTGGTGAAATAGTTTGCGAAATTTGGAGGAAGGTTGTTATAGAAGTGGTCGTGCATAAATAGTGCCGTTTGTAGCTGGTTGATATCGTTGATTTTCAATGTATTGAGTTGGTGAAAGAGAGGTAAAGTGTGTGTCATGCGTCGTGAATTGGTTATTGTGCGAATGGCCCATTTCTGAGTGATGTTTAAGCTGGCAAGTCTGGATTGATAGTTTGAGGCCCATATTATGTTGCAGTAGCTGAGGTGTGGAAGAACCAACGTATTATAGAGTGATTTCAGAATGTGCCGTGGAAGATGATCCCTAACTCTGTAAATGGTACCAATGGCATGAGATGCCTTAGTGGTAATAGTATTTATGTGGTGGTTCCAGGTGAGCTTATCATCTATGGTGATGCCAAGGAATTTTGTGGTGTGAACTTGTGAGATGTCATGACTGTCAATTGTGATTTTGTGAGAGTGGTGAGGAGTATTGGATGAGAAAAGCATGTAGTTAGTTTTAGAGACATTCAATGAAAGTTTGTTTGCCCTGAACCAGTCAGTGATGTGGGTTAGTTCAGTGTTCATGTTATGGTAAAGTGAATCAAGGTTTGAGTGAGAAAGAAAGATGTTTGTGTCGTCAGCATAGAGGATGAGTTTTAGCATATTAGTTGTATTAGTTATGTCATTCATGTAAATAATGAAAAGGAGGGGTCCTAAGATGGATCCCTGCGGAACTCCAACAGTGATTTCCCGAGTGGTTGATTGATGATTTAGTGCATGAACAGATTGGGTGCGGTGGGTGAGATAGTTTTCAAACCATTCCAAGGCGATGCCCCTAATACCATAGTGGTGCAGTTTGGCAAGGAGAATATTATGGTTTATTGTGTCGAATGCCTTGGACAGGTCTAGGAAAATACCCATGGTGTGATCTTTCTTTTTGAGTGCATGTGTGAGGTTAGTAGTGAGTTCAAGAAGTGCCATGTAGGTTGACCGTTTTGACCGGAATCCGTATTGTTCATTGACGAGAGTGTTGTTTTTGTCCAGGAAATTATATAATCTGGTGTGGACTATTTTCTCAAGAATCTTGGAGAAGGGTGGCAATACGGAAATAGGTCTGTAGTTAGTTTTGCTGTGCTGGTATTTGCTTTTGAAGACAGGGATGACTTTTGCAGATTTAAGTTTGTGTGGTACAATACCCGTGAGTAGTGATTGGTTTAAGATGTGCAGAAGAGGTGTTGTGATGTGATCAAATGATTTGTTAGCAATTCCGGGATCGATGTTGTCTGTGCCCGAGCTTTGACCGGATTTAAGAAGGTGACGCAGGTCATGCAGTTCTTGAAGAGTGATTGGGTTGAAGAAGAATGAGTTGAGTGGGCTATTTGAAAGGTGAGCGGTGAAGGGTTTGTCCGCAGGAGGGATTTTTTTAGCCAGATTTTTACCAAGGTTTGTGAAATAATCATTAAATTTGTTAGTAATGTCATTGGGATCAGTGAGGATTGTGTCGCTGTGAGTGAAGTGGTCCGGTAATGTGTTGTCTTTGCGTTTCCGGCCAATGATTGTGTTGAGGAACTTCCATGTTTTTGTAAGATCGTGCTTGAGTTTGTGAAGTTGGTCAGTATTATATGTTTTCTTTGCAAGTCGAATAATGTGAGTTAGTTTGTTTTTGTATTTTTTATACCTCTCCTCAGCTTGCAGTGTTTTTCTTTTTGAGGTAACTCAAATAGAGTGTTTGCTTGTGTTTGATTGATCTTACAATTCCACTCGTGATCCATGGCTGTTTACGTGTGTATGCGCTCTTTTTCATTGATGAACGTTTGAGTGGAAATGAAGAGTTGTAGTGCCTTGTGTAAATATTGATGAAGTTGTTGTAAGCAGTGTCGGGATTAGGTGAGTTGATGGTGGTCTCCCATGTCTCCCCTTGCAGTTTTGTGTTGAAGAGTGAGGTGTTGTGTTCACAAAAATCTCTTTTACGTGAGGGTGGTGTCATGCGTTGTGTGTTTCGGTGAGAAGTGATGTGAAATACAGGAAAGTGATCAGAGATGTCGGTGACCAGGATGCCCGTGGTTGAGTTCATGTCGGTAGAGTTAGTTATGATGTTATCTATGATAGTTGCACTGGTGCGTGTGATACGAGTCGGTTTGTCAATTTTAGGAATGAGCGAGTTAGAGAGTGAGGTATTTATAAAGTCGTTAATGTGCGGATTTGTATTGTATATAGTTGAGTAAGTTGATGTTATCGTCTCCAAGGATGTAGACGTCCTTTTTTGTTGCTTTAAGTTTGTTAAGGAGTGCTTCCTAGTAAGTGTTAAAGTTGTTAATTGTGTGCTCGTGCAGTCTGTAGATGACCTCGACAATGATATTTTTAGTAGTGTTATTGTGTTTGATGGTGATTTCAATGAATAGTGAGTCTGCTTCTGGTCCCAGAGTAAAATCAGTGGAGTTGTACTTCATATCTGATCTAAGGTACATGCATACTTCACGTCCTCTACCAGTCAGTGGACCTTCGATGTAGTTGTAGTTGTCACATTGAGGAGGGGATTTATTGTGAGTAAGCCATGTTTCAGAGCAGGCAATAAGTGAGAATTGGTGTTTCAATTGGTGCAGATAAGTAGAGATGTGCTCATGTGCATTGGAGATACTACGACAGTTGAAGTGAAGCATTGATAGCGAATTTGGATCATTTGTGAGCTTGATGTTGTTGAGGCTATCATCTGTGTGGTAATTGCACTCGTGGTTAGAGAGGTTGCGGAGTGATAGTAGTGACGGGTGATCACATGTCTGATCTGAGATCGGATCGGTTAGTAGTGGGTTAAAGCATAATGAGTTCAGTTTGGCAATGTTAGTTTTGGTGTCGGAGAAGAAGTTGGATAGTGCCGCGAAGAAGTCATCATTGTGCAAAAAATGGTTAAAAGGGAGGGTTGGTGAGCTGGGACAACTAGAACAGCTCCAGCTATTGAAGTTGTGGTGAGACCGGTTGATACACTTTACATGGGCATGTTTGGAGTTGCACGATTGACAATGAATGTAAGTTGAGCATAGGTGGATATGTTTGTTGCATATATTACAGCAGTACATAAAGATTGTTCAAATGGGAAATGTAGAGAGATAAAAGAAAGATAATCAGAGAAGAGTGAAAGGTAGGCGAGAAGATACAAAACAAATTACTTAATTACTTGGTTTAGACACACTAGGTATTAGACAGACAATTTAACAGGACACAAAGGATTAAGTCTATGAACAAAGAAGAAAAAACAGTGAAGAATATAAAAAACACAGATAGTGAGCTTGATATCAAGATCACTCTTACGGGGATACAAAAAAACCACCAAAACAAGGGGCGGTGTATGAGAAATGCACATAAGGAGACTAAAAAAATAGGGACTATGAATAAATGAGGCCGTATGAAGATCCCGACAGTTGTGATATTAAACGGAATGGGGAGGAGGCAGAACAGCACACAAAGCTGAAAGAAACGCGCATCGTCGTAGCAACATGAAGCCGAGAAGAGCGCGTAGTGACACAACTGTTGGAATCATCAAGCCAGGCATGCAGTAGAAGGAAATTTATAGAAAAAAAAAATAAGCATACCTCTCTGTGATCTGTGGTTCTCAAATAAGAAAAATGATGATGTCCCAAATGTTCATAAATTGTGTATAAAAGCAAGAAATCACCCAATCCGGCACCATCTGGTCCGGCACCATCTGGGCTGACATCGTTTTTGGCGAACTATAGTGTATGCATTATCAATTGTTTCGTGAATATGTAATACAAACTAACTTAACATTTAATAAACATTTGATTATAATATTACATACAGACAAAGTCCGACACAAATTCACTATTCTGTAGTTTTCAGTAATGGTAGCTCTAAGAAGAGCTGCTTGGGTTTAAAAGGGACTGTTTGAGAGATATTTCATGTGATCTTTCAATTCATGTGGTGATGCATGGAGGTGAACACCCGTTGTAGTTCTTCAAACCGTGGCATGTGATTCTCCTCTTGTTGTCTGTCGAAGATTCTAACACCAAGTAGTCGCCTTCTGAGCACGTCCGCACGACACACTCTATGGGAAACTTCCCCGGCATGGCGTTTCTAACCAGGCATGTCAGGTCAGGTCTGCGGTTCTGTAAGATGTAAACGGCTCTTGGAAGCGTGGAGATTACCTCCCTGTGTCCAGGATACCGCAGGTGACACCGGTGGTAACCATCCTTGTTCCTACAATTTGTTTACACCCAATACGAACCAACAAACAATCGCAATTTCTAAAACATTTCTGGTAGGTATACTGTAGTTTTGACAGTATCTTCTGTTCATCCGTCAGGCTATCACCGCTAACCATGGGCGCCTCCATTGGTATACATACAGTACAATGCCCCTTTTGATGATTCGTCAAAAGTTTAGTGGCCAAGGCTAGCATGATTGTGTTTAGATTTGATTTAAAATACTGTATTGTACTTATATCCTAATAGTAGTAATCTTAAGATACTTATTGACAAAATAAAACTGCGAAAATAGAGTGAAAATGAGAGTTTTTCAAGTAAAAGGTACCGTAATAGGCCAAAAACAACACGTCTTTGAAGGGGGCACACCACTAAATAACTCCTCCATTGAAATACACGCGTTTCGGCCCTTTTTCAAGACCGTATTTTTACCCCACGTAACAATGATGGAAGAAGTTTTTATTTCGCATGAATGTATTAGATATGTGTTGAATTTTATTTTAAACTTGATTTTTCTTGACCCATCTAGAATCCCAATTTTTCGCTACGGGCACCTAAACAGCGCCCTCACCATTTTAAACCGATATTTTTGCTTCCTCACCGGTTCCGGCAACGATATCCTTCCGCAGCCTAGGCACCCGTGCGTATTCGATTCCGACGATTTTTGACCACATTAGCAATGCTGAGGTTCTATTCTATCTTTTTCATAAAAAATAAGCAAGATTAACTTCTATTTGCTTCCCCTGGGACGATGATCAAATTGATATAGGTACTATTTCTCCGAACCATACACCAAACGCGCAAGGATTTAGTGTAGTGCCCCCTTTTAAACACAGCAGTCTGTGAATCATTACAAACATATTGTAATGGTTCACAGACTGTTGTGCTTGAAAACAAATGTGTCAATGGCGCTTTTAATACAGAAATGTCAAATAATTGAGATAGCACATAGTTCGATGTTTTAAATTGGGTATTTGAATAGCGTACACATAGCTCGTGGGCAAAAGGTGACTATTTGTATGGAAGGCAATACCATCCATATCGCCAACTACCCCAAAATACCCCCAGATGTGTCCCCTTCAGCAGGAGTTCCCTATCGATTGCAATTGTGCATTATAATTTGGTGATTTTGCTGATGTGTTTCTTGCTATGCTCGTGTCATCATGGACTTTCGACTAGCCTATTAAGACAGAGTACGGCCAATTTAAAATGGACAACAATATTCACGGGAGGATAAATAAAAATAGTGAGAAACTAAAATGGCGTATGAATTCGAACTTGACACGGGCCAGGGGTCAAGGTCTAGAGTAAATGATGAAAAGGGTTAAAAGTGGTTTTAACCGGGAAAATGTGGAAATTTTACAATGTGCTAAACACACAAATAATAACGTTTAGGTAAAAGTTATCTTAATTGATTCTATCCAAACAAGTGATTATTTACAAGATTCGTGAATTCGATATTGGAACAATAAAATAAACCTTGTTGAAATTATAACCTACTGCTTAATATTCA
>JAYJML010000064.1:74818-148100 GCA_035610835.1 Ophiura sarsii
TGTAATAATACTTGCACATTGTTCTCAAATCAGTATAAATACCAAACGGTTTCATAAAGCTCTTCTATTATAAATCAATACTGCGTAATAGATCTCTGCTATCAAAACACAAATTTTCCACTGGTCAAACAATAATGTTTCCCTGGTATTGCGAATTGTCATTATTGCCAAAGGCCATCCGAGATTTGAGCAAATCTCTAATTGGTCAAAGCTGGACAACAAAATCTTCGATTCAACAATCAGTTAGAAAAAACCAAGGGGTTTGTGATTTACAAATATATAATAAGGTATTATATACATCTTTCCTCCATAATTACTTTCTCCTAAATATCTTAATGGGAATATTGCCAGGAGAACTTATTAAAATATCCAGCAACACTTCTGAAAAGCAGACGACTGTAATTCGATCGGAGAAGATCTATCGAAGATCCATATTATTGCATCAAGGTAAGCACCGAAAACTTCACTGTTCATTTAAACCATCCATGATTAGAAGTCGAGTATGACTAATAAGTCTCAAAAGTCAAGACGTGTTCTGTAAATCTTAGATCACTGATAATATCTCTTCTTGATATCAGAAATCAAGTGAAGCAAAGAAAGCTGGAACAAACGATGCCATTGCCCGTTCGTGATCGCCTCTTCTAAGAACTGAAATCTGAAATTCCAGCTAGCTGTAAACGAACACTAATCAGTGTCAACAAAAACCGATTAATACGTTTCACGCTTCTCTCACTTGATCATGATCCCACAACTTCAAGGTTCCTACGTGAACTGATCAAAGTTAAACTTATGCGTTACTAATTGCCATATCGAGGATCAGCCAAAATGTTGCTATGTGATAAATATTTTTCCGCATCCGAGCCTATTGATGTACTTGATCATTCAATCGATTATTTGCCTTGCAAGTTGGTTACTTGGTCTCTTCAATAAACCAACTACACTTTCCATCATTCATCCAATTCTAGAATGTTTTGGATCACCATATCCTACGTCCAATTAGGCAACCAATGTCGATAGCTTGTAATGTAAATTACATATTCTACACATATTTTACACATGCATGACATGTGACTTGATTACCAAAAGAAAATAGTTCAAATAACTCGTTGGTACTCTTTATTTCAACATATCATATCCGGGATCATATCATTATGAAACTAATGATCGTTCACTATGCAGATAAAAGTGCAGTTGATAAAACCACAGAATTATGGATAAAACAAATAAACAAACATATGAAAATTGTCTACAATCCGCACAAAAGCAACCTCGTCCAAGTCAAGCTAACAAACTATGAGGCAAAATAACCAGCTACTGGAATATCAGCTTTTAAAACAAAGTTATAGTCACATGATCTAAAACGATCTCAAATCAAGGATTGTGATAGCATAGGTACTATGCTTATACCAAGTAGGTGACGAAAGGCGTATTAGTATATCATTGTCAATCAGAACATCGAAATTGACTCAAATTGTCCGTCAAGTCTCACAAAGTGAAAATCATTAAAACCATTATGAGAGCTTGAACTTAAAAAGTGTTTCATAAAACGCCAACTTCAGCCTATATCGTGCGTACGATTATTACAATCTGCATCAATTTTTTTCGAGAAAATCATACGAAATTAATCTGATAATATCGACCGCCTTGTTCTCCCTCGTTCAACACATGATGCACTAAAAATTACTCATGCGAGTCATAGGAAATATGTGTATTTCTGAGCACTTGAGACCTGCAAATGCCGGTTAATTAAATGACCACAAGCGTCAATCAGCGTGTTTTTATTAAGCAAACCGTCTTTTACCCGTCTTATAAAAAGCAGGATAAAAGCCGGTTGCTCGTGTGAGAGACGTGTTTTTATTGCAGTTCGATAAACAAACTTGCCGGCTGCGCTGACCTCATTATAATAAATGCCAGCGAAAGGTCATACACATCTGTTTGCATTTAATTGTCAGGTGATCGTGCATCGTGTGCCCACTTCCGCTTTTCCACCGGCAAACGCGCTGAGCAGGAACCGTGCGTGTTTATACTGACGAAAGACTGCTTTTCCTAACCGGTTTCAACCGCTATTATCCTTGGTTTCGAAGGATAAAAGGCATCTAAAATCCAGGAGAAATAAACCGGTATGAGCGGGCAAATGCCGGTGGTGGTGTGTTTTTACTGGGGGATTTTAATCCGTTAGCAGTCATATGCCTGCTTTTTTTCTTCAGTAAAAACACGCTGAATATCAATATATACATGTATAAACAATTCTTTCAATAATAACATGAAAATCGAAGAAGGGTATTAAAACACTCCGTCAATGTATCCTATAAAATACTAATAGGGAGAATCTGATCTGATCCGATTAATAAACTGGCAATATTTAAATCCCAATCATTATTCCTCTAATAGGAATTATGTTGTAAGATGAAAACTATGAGAAAATCAACTAAACAGTGGGTTAAACCATATTCAATGGAGAGGATAAAAATCAATATAAAATCAGTGAGATGAATAATCTCAGATATAAACGCATCCGGATACATTCACTCATGCGTAGAACTAAACTGTTGAAGTGGTTTGATCAATGTTAGATCGAATTAAATCTAAAGGCTGAATGTCTATTAAACAATCACGTATCATGCGTAACAATCATACGGAGCTTCGGTCAGGTAATTTGTCAATTGATCTAATGAGAAAAAATGCCAATGCAATAAGTATATATGGAATAAACCATGGGATATCGATGTGAACACTTTGTCACTATAATATGGATCGTCCGCTTTGTTCGGCTTTGTATTAAAATCAACATATGAAATACATTTCTCATTGCTCGAAAACGGTCAAGTGATTACTGTCACATCATCATACCCATAATTCCTATCTTCTAATTTCCCGCCACCACTCACATCTGACCACCAATCCCATAATCCTCTCTACATCCCTTTCTTACACCGCAAATGCGGCTACAATAGAAAATGGCATTGTTAACTGCATCAAATCCATAATCAATCCCATATCTACCTAAAGATCATTATTTTACATTAAAACTTTCTCTGCGAATATCTTTGGAAAAAATCAATATGGAAAATGAAAGAAAATTCACTTTTGCGAGGCTAAACTGGTTTTGGGATGATAAGTTGACAAACATGTTTGGGTGATCTGTCACGTTAATGTGGGAAGCTTGCAACATTGAATATAGTTTGTAATGCCGATCATTATAGTTTTGTAATGCCGGTGGTGGTGTGTTTTTACTGGGGGATTTTAATCCGTTAGCAGTCATATGCCTGCTTTTTTTCTTCAGTAAAAACACGCTGAATATCAATATATACATGTATAAACAATTCTTTCAATAATAACATGAAAATCGAAGAAGGGTATTAAAACACTCCGTCAATGTATCCTATAAAATACTAATAGGGAGAATCTGATCTGATCCGATTAATAAACTGGCAATATTTAAATCCCAATCATGTGTTTTATATCCAGATGTCAAGGAAGATGAGAGTATACAATTGCAGATATGGGATTTGGCAGGACAAGATTCGTATTACACTTCTCACCAGGTAATCTAAAGTAAACCAAGGTACCCATTATAGAAGTCATAAAAGCGAGTCCAATCTGTAATTGATTTATTTTGCTACAACAGGGCGTGTCAAAAGTGTCCCATGTGAAGCATGATTGTTTTAGCCATGAAAAAATATAACAATTGAATGTGGAATAATAATAATCATGTTTAGGAACCTTCAATGTTTTCTATCCATTTAGGAGCTTTCGTTATCAAATTATGGCTAATCTGTTCCGACATGTCAGATTTAGCTTTGTCCACTTTTTATATCCAGTGAACAGTTGCATAGACTCGTCATTCAGTATGTAATTGTAATTGATCATCATCAATAACCTACTAAATATATTTGTTTCATCCATATAATCCATGACAAACCACGGAATATTTGAATATAAAATGTATTTTAAACAATCCAATGTATTTTTTTCAGTTGAAAATCCAATTCCTGTTCAAAAATGGCCGAAATGAGATGTGTACTCTTCTTACTAAATTGATCATATATCGGGAGTTAGGAAGTGAAATGTAATCGGATCAAGTGTATTTGATAGAAGACTATAATAGGACTTGCCAACCATTAATTTGTTGTTGTTGAAAACAACAAACATGGGATGATTTTTTTAATTTTAATTATTTTTTGTCTAAGGCGACACTAAGAAAACAGTACGCTGCGTCAAGAGTTAGAGTGACTTTCACTCACTGTACACCCTTATATAGGTCGTTGTGTGCTCCCGTACTTTTCCCGGTAGGAATGTTGGTAAATGAAATTTGCTGCATTTGCCACATGTAAGGCACTTGTCAATGGACGCGCCATTGAAGTGAAAGATTCAAATCTGGAAAAATGTAGAACTCTAAAAAAAGTCAAAAATTATGCAAATTTGTTTCGTTTCTGAACAACGAAAAACCCAAAACGGATTATCAGTGTTTAATTTGGTGTTAAACATGTTCGTTAACTTTAATTTGAGTTATCAACAATTGGAACTTACTGTCATTTTGTATTCTATATTGAGCTTTAATCAGTAGAAACATTAAATGTTTTGGACAATATGACACACACATCATAAATTCATTAACACCTCGCCTACTATTGGATGATGTTCTTTTCAATTCTTACAGATATTTCTGAACCATCGATCTGTCTTCTTACTTGTGCTTGATATGAGTCTTAATATCAATGACAATGTCAAAGTTGGAGATTTTCGTCTAGACCAGGTTAGAACTGAAGATACCAAAACAATTTGTTGCTATATACAGGGTGAATCCTCAAAAATTGTGCAAGAATTGAAACGGTCATTTGACCGTTTTGAATGCATTGAACCCTGAAATATTTAATCTAGTTTATATTCCGACAAGAAGAGTCTTCAAAAGACATGTTGTTCAGAGGGATTGTGTTTGACCGCAAGGGGGCATTAAGAAAGATTATGAACACATTGATAAATAACAATTCCATTGAAATGGAATGGGGGCGATCCAAGAGAAAGAAGCATGTTTTGTAACCAAACTTCTGTTTCATACCAAAATACCAGGGAAAAGTGTGTATGTATTTTCTATAATTCAAACCAAAAAAAGAATCAAAACACCGCAGTCTAAAAATAGTACAGGACACCAATAAAGATGATTTGTGTGCATGGAGGGGAGTGGGGGGGGGGGGGGGGGGGGGGGGGGTACAGTCTGAAGAACAATCTAGGTATATACGACCTTGGTCAAACAAGATAAGCTAGTCAAACAAGATAAGCTATTATGTCTCTCTGTTGGGAGTAGCACATCTCTAATCAACTAAACAAATATAGCTTTGACTCCAGCACAGACTGCGGGTACTGTTGAAATAAACTGCATAGGTACATGTAATTTACAAAGACTACAAACATGGTGGCCCCCACTTATGTCTAGAAAGACCAAAATGTGTAAGTTTTTGCAATCTTATGCTATAAGGGTGGCTTCGCCCCCCAAAAACAACCAGCCATCTTAATTTCAATGAAATCAAATTTATTAAACATATTAAATTTATAACATAGACATTATTTCAAATAACATATTAACGGCCACAATAATGAATTTAAATAGTTAATTGATAAATAAATAAATAAATAAATACATTTATACATTTTAATTAATAACGTATTTTTTTTATTTGTGTAGTTATTTATTTAATAAACAATTAATTGATTTACTTAATTTAAAAAATATGTTCTTATTAATTCATTATTTGGGGGCGGGTGGAGAAATTAAAAATAAAAATAAATAAAAATAAACAAATATCACAATTATAAATATTTGTTAAAAGAGCTTACCAAGTATGAAAATGTACTAGTATATGAAAATGTGCTATACATGATATGAAATGTAAACATGCTGAAAAGCATATGAAAATGTGCTATACATGATATGAAATGTAAACATGCTGAAAAGCATATGAAAATGTACTAGTATATGAAAATGTGCTATACATAAAATGTGAAAATTATGAATGTAAACATGCCGAAAAGCATATAAAAATATAAAAATGCTGAAAAGTACATGAAAATGTGCTAAACATGTATATGATATGCAATGTAAACATGATGAAAATCATATAAAAAATGTGTTATACATGTATCGATAATGCAATGTAAACATGATGAAACTATGTGAAATGTGATAGAAACAAACAATAAAAGATTAAAAAAAAAAAATACAACAAGTATAAAAAGCAAATACCAAATATATACAGGGTGTCCCAAAAGTCTATGCACGACTTTGAAGCTTTGTATGTCACAAAATATAAGTCGTATTGAATATATGAATACATATTTAGAAAGAGGAGATGTGGGAAATAATTTTGATACCAAACATTGGAGTAACATCTGCTTGTAATGCCACCCTAGATGTAAAATATGTATTACTGCACAAATGCAATTTTATACTTCGGAGGAATAAAGTTCATAAATCAATACCTATTGAGATTAACAAAAAGACGGGTAGGGGTGGTTACACGGAAAGTGATCCGTCAATTGTAATATTTAAAATGTTACATTACAGTGATCCCATTATAACAAACTATATTACACATAGTTTTCGTTTCTATAGTGAAATCTAGTTTAAATGTTTTCCATTTATACAGAGACTTGTGCTAATGCAAAAACACAGACCTAAAAAATTGAATAACGTAACAGAAAAGTGAACACACACATCACACAGCGAATATATCTCTTTGGACTTTTGGCTACTGCATGTCTTATGATATCAATGTGACTTGTTGATCTACCAGTCTTTTTTTCTACCACATCGAGACAAATCATGCACAGTTCCTGTGTTCAAAAATGTATCCACCAACTTAAGAATGGATATTCTTCCTGGTGCGTGTTTCACTTTAAAATGTTTTCTGAACTTTTGTTGAGTAAGTTGAACTGAATTTGTTTCCGCGTAGAATCATAAAATTTGTATTCGCTTATCCATGCTGTAAACCATCTTGAATGAAAACTTTTGCTGTGCAATGTTGTCTACTACGCCTATTTATGTTGTGAGTGACCGAGTTTGGTAATAACATTAATGATGCAAGGTAAGCAGTGAACTGTGACTAATGCGCAACATTGCTTTCATACCGTTAATTTATGCGCACCTGTTTTTAGCAACAATGTGTGGTATTTGGTATGGGTGGGTCTCATATGGCTAAACACTTTCAACCAGTTTTATAATGTTGTGGGTTCACCAATAGGGTTGTTTTTGGTATCAAAATAATTTCCCAAATCTCGTCTATCAAAATATGCTTACATTTATACCATATGATTTATATTTTATGAGATATGACTCTTCAAAAACGTGCATAGACTTTTGGGACACCCTGTAGACACGTTCATTTATAAAACGGGCCATTATTGATTAAATTATAAAAGAATGAATTACTCTGGAAACAGGTGAGTTTTAAGATGTTTACATTTTCCTGAAACAATTGCAACTATATATAAGTTAACGATGAAAGTTATTGTATTTGTTCTGTAATTTAAAATAAAAAGGAGCAAATTGACCGTTAATGATATGATAGACTTCCGAAATAATTGATCAAACTCAAGACACTGAAAAAACCCAACTCATATTCTTACAAAGGTAATAATATTAAAGGTTTTCATTCATAGGCCATTTCGTATTATAATATTACACTGACATAGACCACGGGAGTGTATCCGTTTATCCGTTTACGTTGGTATTATGCTGATTTTGTGAGCCATCCTGTATTTTGTTTACCAATCACAAACATTGATCGGCGATTCACCTGCTCAACTCAAGGCGTCTTCACAGTACGGAAGTTAAATATCCATCCGCGTTTCGGTCTTTTGTATTCGAACACACAGAAATCGAAAATCCCGATTACCGTGTTCAGTCATGTCCAATGCCCCCTACGCGCATTGGCAAAAGAACACGCTCAAAAGTTTATATTATTCTGTTATTTATCATTTTAATCTTGTTAAACTAGTTATAAGCGCTGTTTAGTGGACAAGCAGTGTTTGGTGCCGATTTAGTGGCCTTATAGCTAAAGGAACATTAATTAAACATTTCCAGCAATGTTTATTCTGGTCAAAGGTCAGAAGTCTGATGTAAGTCCGACCGCATTTTTTCGCCATTCCAATGGGAGTTACACAGTTAAGATATGCATAATGTACTAACTGTAACACAATGAAATGGAGTGAGAGTTCATAAGCAAGGTATAGGTTTACATGTAATGCACATTAACTGAGCCAAATTTCAAACAACGGTGGTTGAAACACTATAAATAAATATTTAAGATGATAATTACTTCACATACCAACAATATTGCACAGAAAACCTTCTGAAGACACTTATTGATGATTGCACTTACAAGTCATTTACATTTATGAAGGAAAATAGTGTCCAAGATCACAAATTATATGGACCGAGTTCAATGTTTCATTTTCCTAAACAGAGAGGAGGATCTGGCATCTGGCATTCTTAGTTCGTAACAGGTGATGCTGGTATTCAGATTTCCTTTTTTTTTCATTTAATTTTCTTTTTATTTAATTGCTTATCCAAGAGTTACAGATTTTTTTTCTTCAGGAACATTCTTGTCATGATAATGACCATTTTAGCAAAACCAATTGTACAATGTACGTGTATAAATCCCATTGGAATGGTGAAAAACGTGGTCAGCTGACATGACTTGTCATATTTTGCTTATATTTTACTCTATTGCATTCACATTTTCGGGAGATAAACTAGATTGACTACACTTTGCATACACAATAGCAATCTCATGGTTCAATGCACACAACAAGGTCAAATGGCCGGTTCAATTATTGCACTTCTTTTTTATTCACCCTGTACAATACATTCATTTCATAGCCAGTATTGTTATGTAGGTTATGCTGGCCTGAGCTTTGTGTGTGTCCGCACGGAACGAAGGGGTAAACAAACAACCGAACACCTCAACCTCAGCTTTCCAAAGCTATTAAAGGAGGTGTCCCGCAAGCATAAAAGTGTGCATTATAATGTTAGAAAAATAACTATCGAGCCCAACTTTGTAATTATATAGAACAAAACATCACTCTTATGACACAAACAGATAAAAACCGCAATCTCTCAACATGCACTTTTTAAAATTCGCGGCGATCGAAAGTCCCAGTGTCGATGATATCATAGTTATACAATGCACATGCGAAAATTTAAGCACCGATACCCATGACGTCATCGACACCGGGACTTTCGATCGCCGCGAATTTTAAAAATTGCATGTTGAGTGATGGCAGTTTTTATTCTTTTTTGTGATTAGTATGGTGTTTTGATCTATATAATAACGTGATTTCGGCTCGATAATTATTTTTCTAACAAATAATGCTCAATGTTGTGCTTGCGGGACACGTCCTTTAATAGTAGTTTGAGCCCTGTATACTCCCAAATGAACCAATGAGAGGCCGTTTAATAAGAGGTCTTTGGCACACACAATCTTTCGATTAAGACCTGTGTTTGGCCAGGTCACATATAACAATTAATTATTAAAAAACTGATTTTTTTCAGATAAGGTGTAGATGAAAGAGAATTTACCCATAGCGCAATATTAGCAGTAATGAGCTCATGAATATTAATGAGCCAATTGTCTATGGGATTTTACTGTGTAGATTTTGACTTGTCTCAAATTATTGAGTTTTGTAAAAATCTGATGATCGTAACATGCATTTATGGAGAAGAATTATATAATGAACACAATCATGCAACATCGTTACTAGTGAAAATATTCAATAGTATGTTCATAGAAGATGGATTTTCTAGGATATAAGGTAGTGTATATACATTAATACAGGGTGTCCCAGAAAGATTTATACCCTGTTTAAAAATTAATAAAAAAAATTAAAAACAATATTGCAGTCCAAGTCTAATGCCTGCTATATAATGTGGAACATATTTCCTACTTAATCTGTTAATTTCATCCACATATCTTTATCCATTCTGATATGGCATGATACTATAGAAAATCGGTGGGTGAAAACCAGTTTTACACTTTCAGCGTATTTCAATTGATGAAGCTCACACCAAACTTAAAAACGGCTGCTTAAGGAAGTATGATATAAATCACTCAAGCAGAATAATTCCTTCGCCCCATTCAAATATTGCTTCATACTACATCACCAAACGTTGATATTAATTAATTTTGTAGTGCAAATCAAAAGTGGGCAAAGAAAATAAATAACCTGTATATAATTGAATTGAGCTTTTTGCCGAACGTGGTCAATTATGTTATGAGTTTCAAAAAAGGTAATTTTGGTCAAACTTGGAATTGACCATTTTTACAAAAGAGTCCATATTTTCTGTCAGAAACGTTCGATTTTTTTTTTAAATTCAAAATGTCTGAGAAAGCTTATTGTATGTAGATGTTAAATTCATAAGTACTTAGACCGATAACAATGGTATTCATGACTTAATAAATGCACCTTTTCCGGTATAAATCATTCTGGGACACCCTGTAGTTAAAAAAATACACCGCTTGATAAAGTTTTTAGGGTTGACAGCCCCCTTACAATGTTATTTTTCATTGATATTAGGCCCATATAATCTTATTAACTTTTACCATTTTTGATAATCCGGATATCATTGTTTTACAGAATTCATATTACCACAAGTTCACGGGAAAAGATTTCATCGACCATTGGTTGAAATCGCTGGTGCGATACGCATCAATTAAGGGAACACGTACACCAGTGATGATCATCGGTACACATCGTGCTGGCTTAATCGTATGTAGGCAACATGTCCTATTAATTTATATAGATCACCCATGTTGTAGGCTATATTTGAAGTTCGATGTATGTTAATGTCCATAGTTAAAGCTATATTTCACCTCGATCAAGTTCGGAGCTTCGGTCAATGCGTAGTAATTCATACGCGAGATTTATCTCGTTGCGGTTAGAACAGGGGTGGGCAACCTTTTTGAATGAATGGGCCAGATATAAGGAGGGAAAAATTAACTGGGCCGCACCTGACCAAATTTTGTAACAATGGCCTGCTAATGATTTCAAACCTTTGATTCCGAAGACTTTCAAGCATGCAAAAGTTGTGTGTGCTTAATAATATACCTTCACAAAATTGTAATCTCAATACAGTACTGATGACAGTGCCAGTCAACCAACAAGATTGTTCTGAGTCAAGCAATGCGCGCGTAGCGAGCGAAAACTGCCAACTTTCCTCTTTGGCACGATTGAGGTATATTTGGTATATTTTTGCATCTGTGTACTTTTGACAATCATAATTCCATGATTCCTCTTGTCAAATGAACCGACAGTGACAATCTCAACCGACAGGACGCCAATATGGGGGGGGGGGGGGGGGGGGGGGGGGGGGGGTGATCGCCTCCTCTGGTTACGCCACTGATAGATGACAATTAATAGGGAAATAGACATCCATACGCACGTTGAGGAACATCATTTGTGCCGATAAATACTAAGCAGCTAGCTCTTTTTGTGATGATGTACTACTACTACTTATGTCGTTCTCGAACGGTCTTCGTGATGGCTCGCCAAACTACTCTGTCCCTCATGCATGCTTTCATGTCCTCATCATTCTTCAGTCCTGTGTCTTTCGCCAAGGTGTCCAAATATGTTAAGGCTGGGCGGCCGACAGATGTGTGTCCGTGTTTGGGTTTCCATAGCAGTAGATCAGATACAATCTCATTTTCTCTTCTCATGCAATGCCCTGCAAATCTCATCCTTCGATCTGTGATGTTTTCTGATACCTTTTGTAAGTTTCCATACAGGTCTTTGTTTGGTATCTTATTTCTAACTAATGTTGAGTGCAGTTCTCAGCATTCTAGTGAAGCATCCATCTAGAGATTTCTTCAGTCTGTTGCTGATGGTCCATGTCTCAGCTCCATACAGTAGAACACTTTGAACAGTAGCTTGGAAAAGTCTGATTATGATTTTTCGACAGAGGCTGGATTTCCACACTTTGTTCAGAGCATTGCAGGCCTTCCAAGCAAGTGCTTTACGTACTTTTATGTCATGCTGGCTACTACCAACCCAAGCTCCCAGTTACTTGAAGTCCTCTACGTTGTCTAGGTTACTTCCATCAGAGGTTTTTAGCTGTACCGCTTGTGCTTGGTGGAATGCCATGCATTTGGTTTTCTTGGCATTCATGTGGAGCCCAGTTTTGAGTGCTGCTTCCTCAACATATTTCAGCAACTTCTGTGCCTGCTCCTTAGTGTCAGAAAGTAACGCTATGTCATCTGCAAAGTCAAGATCAGTGACGTTCTTTGGCCCTATTCTTCGACTTTGTCTAGGCTTGATGGTGAATCCTAGTTCCTCTTCTCTCCCACTGATAGCTATTCTTAAGCAGTAATCAAGGATGATTATGAATAGGTAGGGGCAAGGGTATCTCATTGGAGTACTCCTGCTAGGATGTCGAACAGTTCCGTGTCGCCATCAGGTGATATGACTTTGGCGCTTGTGTTTCTGTAAGTTTCATCAATTACATCTGTTATAACCTGTGGGACACCGTATGCTTTGAGTATCTTGATCATTTTCCCACGATGTATGGTGTCGAATGCCTTTTTGAAGTCAATGAATGTTATGACTGCAGAGAGATTATTGGAATGTATACCTTCGATCATTCTCCTGAGCCCCAGAATGTGTGAGGTAGTGCCTGTTCTCTCGCGGAAGCCATTCTGGTTAGTTCGAAGTAATTCATCTAGGTGAGGTCTTATTCTGTTGAGAATCATTCTGTTGTCTTGGCCACAATCCACAATAGAGTTCAGACATATGCCTCTGTAGTTTCCTGCTTGACTTAGGTCACCAGATTTAGGGACTGGTATCAGGTTCAATATTGCCCACTGGTCAGGTTTTAGTTTTTCTAGGAGGGCCTTATTACAGATGTCCAGTATTAAATCATCAAGATTGCATCTTGTCAGTAGTTCAGGTGGAATGTTGTCCTCTCCAAAACTTTTCCCCTCCTTGATAGATTTCTTGGCTTTCTGGTACTCAGTGTTATTGAAGGCAGTACACTTAATTGGTAGTTCTTCGAAAATCTTGTTCATCTTTATCAGTCACTACCGGTGGATTTCCTAGGAGTTGTTGGAAGTGGCAGTACCAATTATTGACACGTTCTTCCTTTGTCTTTCCTTTAGGATACCATTCCTAGAGGTTTTCCTTCCACTTACTTCGCTCCCAAGATAATCTGTGTTGCATGTTTAGGGTTGCCTTTTCCACTTCTTTTAATTTCTTGTCCAGGTATTCAGAATTGACCTCATCATAGGCTTGGTCGAGTTCTCGTTTACCTGCTTCAAACTCTTGTGCAGACTCTTTACTGTCGTCTGTGACATGTTTTTCATATGTCTGCCTTAGCTTCTTTCTGGCAGTTTCTACTTTTCTACTATAACACAATGCCTTTTGCCTCTTCTTACATATTTTTGGTAGTAGTTTCTCGGCAGTTTCTTGATTTGCTGTGATAAATTTTCCATATTTCACTGTTGGATTGTCATCACAGGTGTCCTTTAGTAGTGTGTATTTGTTTCTGACTTCGACAGAATATTGATCTTGCGGTTCTGAATCTTGGACAAGCTTATTCCAGTTGTATTTCACTTTCTTTGGCTTGGTTTTGCTGTTTGCTCGTAGGCTTAATCTAATCTTTGAGGTCACTATTCTATGATCGGATCCAATACTTGCAAACGAATTGTAGGCTTCTGTGTTCAGAATACTATTTTGCCATTTCTTTCTGATCAGGATGTAGTCAAGTTGTGCTCTGAATCCACTTGGTAGAATACAGGTCCATAGTTTTGTTACTTTCTTTTGGAATCTGGTATTTGTAATAACTAGGTTATTTTCCATTGCAAACTCCTCCAATATTTCCCCGTTCCTGTTTGTGGTTTCATGGTGGGCAAAAGGAGCAATGTCGTTACCAATCCGGGCATTAAAGTCCCCAATTACTGTCAGGAAATTATGGGCCGGTACTGATTTGGTAGTTTCTTTCAGCTCGTCATAGTAGTCTCTTCCTCACTTGCCACATTGGTGGGAGAGTTTGTAGATATAACCGTAGTTTTTGGATTGCCATTAAAGGTTGCTTGAATGGTTCTGGTGCTTATATATGTAGCAGAATGAGGATATGGCTCGTTGTGCTCGTGGACTTAACAAGATGCCAACTCCGCCCACTGCAGCTCCTTGTCTATTTCTAGTAGCACATGCTGTGACAAGTTGGTAGCCCTCTATGATATTATCATATCTTATCTGTTCATCTGTATGAACTATTCGATGCTCTTGGATTCCAATAATGTCAATTTTATATTGTTGAGCTAAAGCACACAGCTCAAGTTGTTTGTTTGTGTTCCTAATCGTTCTTGCGTTTAGGGTTGCAATGTTCATCACTTTCTTGCATTTCAGAAAATGAGGTTTCCCTTTACTGTCACCGTTATCAGTCACTGCCCTTCCTGGTGTAGTCCCCTGAGGATTTAAGGCACTGACGTCATCATTTTCACTTTGAAGTGAGGAGGTTTCAGGTGATGATGTAAAAGAGATTTTTTTCTTTTTTTCTTCTTGATACATCTCGCGGGCCGCAAAAAACCCACTGGCGGGCCGCATGCGGCCCGCGGGCCGTAGGTTGCCCACCCCTTGGTTAGAAGAATAGACGGTGACAACGTTACCTCCCAACATGAGTAAACCCAGGTCAGTTGACTTCTTCGCCATGTTCACTAATGCGTAACTCACTTGCATTTTATACGAGTCGTCCAAATGCTCCATTGTTAAACTGAATAGATTCGAATTCACAGATGCCCTGACCAATCAAAAAGAAAACTTTATGGAGTTTGCACTACATTAACTTCCAATGTAATAGCATCTAGTTTTGACACTCAGTTGACGATTCCAACGCCTTTATAGTCATACAAACTTTAACGGTGTAAGCATGGTAAGTGCATAAGCTTGGGTGACTTACAACTCATTTCTATCGAAGCGAAAAAAAATGTGTGTGTTTTTAATCCATGCTTTTTAATGCTTAAATTGTATCTGTATATTATTACATTGTATATTTAATTATTTTTTAACCTATCTTTAATGTACTTTGTACTTTGATTGGTATTTTTTATTATGCTTATCTTTTATATTATATAATTCCTGTACATCGCATTGATCGTGTTTTTGGAAATGCGCCTAATAAATCACGTTTTCATTCATTCATTCATTCAAAAGGCGTAGCCTACTCTCGAAAATATGTTTCTGTAACTTTTTCATCACTATGATAATATCAAATAGATCCCGATTGATTAGGCTACAATATGTCAGTTTATTTATCTATCATGAAACGGTCACTTACGATCATTCTATATTCTACAGGGCGTGTAAAAATAGAAATCGGTGGGAAAAAATGCACATGCAAATGAATACCGAATCAAATAATGTTTTTGGCTTGTCAGCATCTTTTACGGTCATTTTCAAGGGGGACAAGTTTTAATAAAGGAAGCAAAAAACAAAAAAAAACACCGACCTACCGACCCATCAGGGGGGGGGGGGGGGGGGGGATAATGAGAAACTGCTGGTGAGCCATAATAGTTTTTTTATCAGATACAGTTTAGCCAATCAAATTTCACCCACTTATGCCAGAGATACATGTATGATCGATTCAGTAACAATAGTGTGTGGCCCCGCTCATGCCCCGCTCTACTCGCGCCTGCTCTGTTAATAATCAACATATATAATTAATATTCATATCTTGTTTTTATTTCAGCCTTCTGAAAAAGAAGTCAAAGAGTTGAAGGAGTTTGTGGAAGGAAAACCATACAGCAAAGTACTTGATATAGTCTCAGAGATATATTGTTTTCCAATTGACAATACCGAGCGAGACGAAAAGGTATGTATGAGAGTATACAGAATCGATGCTTAAACATCATAACAACAAGTGTCTTACAATTTTGAAAGTGCACATGTACTTATAGTAGGATTTGGAATGGACAAAATTGGTAAACAAATAAACCATCGCGTTTATCAGTATTCAGATATACCAAACACTTTCGACAGCTTTCAAATGTGGTTGAAATATTTTACATTTACGAGAGTTCAAATAAACACCCGACAAGATGGACATTTGGGATATTCAGGCATTGTTTAGTGGTGTGCAAAACTATGTCTTTGGTTGAAAAACTGTGTTCTCTCTTTGTCTATTCTTTTTCCCCTGTTTTGAGAAATAATACACTTTCCTAGGAAAATTAGGCTTTGCGGATAAAACCGGATACTATTAATCCTAAAAAAACAGAACTGCCTAGGCCTACACCCCATTTCCTTCTGAATTTATTATAAAATAAAGATAATGAACTACGTACACCGTACCCCATTATCATGATTATACATATCAAATAAAGACAAATGAGTGGGTTACAACCCCCACCACCCCCATAAAAATCCAAATACATACATATAAGTACAAACATCCCACGCATGACGTCACAATGATGTCACTCAACATGGCCGACTTCAAAATGCCGTTGTATTCAAGTGTACAGTGAAATATACGCCAAAATTGAGATTTTCGCCAAAAATGTTCCAAATACCAGAATTGTACCTGTTTTTAGGTCGTCCGCAAGAGAGACCTTACTACTGCATCATTCGTGTGTGGGTGTATCTGAGGTGTGGGGTGGGGTGTCTGTCAAATATTTGGTAAACACTTTTTTAGTTTTTCCCATTTCTTTTTCATACAAAGTCCAACAAAAGAATACAAAGATGCAACATGGAGACCTTCATATGTCAATGAGGTTAAAGGTCACATATCAAGGTCATTTGAGGTCAAGTTGTAAAATAAGCTGAACACATACAAAAATGCCCATTCCGTTTTTATACAAAAACTGATTGCAACCATACTTGGATCATACATGGAACACGGGAACTTTCATATGTCAATGAGGTCAAAGCTCACATATCAAGGTCAAATGTCATTTGAGTCAAAAATGTAAAATAAGCTGAAACATTAAAAAAAATGCTCATTAACCTTTATACTACACTGTAAAAAGAAACGTTTATATTTCTGATAACACTTAATAAACACTTAAACACGTTTATTTTTGTGTTTTACGTGTAAAGGTATAGGAGACATTGCACACGATAAACGTTTGCATAAACATTACAACACGTTTATAGAGGTAATTGTGTTATATTTATTAACACACCAACATGTTTATATCAGCAATAAGAAACATGTTGGGGTGTTACTAATTATACAACAAATACCTCTATAAAGGTGTTGTAGTGTTTATGCAAACGTTTATCGTATGTAATGCCTCCTATACCTTTACAAGTAAAACACAAAAATAAACGTGTTTAAGTGTTTATTAAGTGTTATCAGAAATATAAACGTTTCTTTTTACAGTGTATGTAAATGAGGTCGAAGGTCACATATTAAGGCCCAATTTCAAAACTACAAAGAACGGTTGGAACCAAGTCCAAATTGGTTCATAGCTGCAACATGAAAAAACATGGTACCCCTAGTAGGACGAGGATTAATTTATGAATTGCAGGGATACTATCAATGTCGGGATAGGAAACTACTGAACTGCGCATACGTAAATAACAGGTTGTGTTTTCATAATTACATTAATTATGGTAATGAGCTCATCCTGACTCCACAGTATCGTATATTTGAGCCAGATGAGTTTCAAAGTAGGTCTATTTATCTTCATGAAATAAGTTTCAAAATGTCAAAAATTGCCATAAATTTCACAATAGCTGTCTACTGTAGCTGTGTTAAGTTAGTTAGTTACGTTGTTGTTAGTTAGTTAGTTACACTTCAAAAATGATGAGGAAAGTTTTACTCATCATTTTACTCAACGTTGAGTATCTATGCAACAGTTCAACAGTTGACTAATACCGTTGGCTAAAATGGTTATCAGCAGTTGGGCAATCATTATTACTCAACAGCTGCACAATTTTAATTACACAACAGTTGGGTATTATTAATTCACCATTTGTTGGGCATTTTTTATAGCAACTGTTGCTTAATTTATCTAATGTACCCATGTGTTGGGTGTTTTAATGCCAATTGTTGCTTATTTGTGACATGTTTTTATTATATATTGAGAATTTTTGTATAGCAACTGTTGCTTAATTTATCAAATGTACCCATATGTTGGGTGATTTAATGCCAATTGTTGCTTGTTTGTGACATGACGAAATAAGCGTATTCCCATGGACGACCACAAATATTTAGACCGATCTATCACATATCTTCTTGACAGACCAAGCTTCAAACATTCAAAACCGGACTCACAAAACGCCTGTCACATGTCACAAACGCTGATGTTGATGCGGATTCACAGTTTTATTTACCAGACTATAATTTATCCAGATCCAGAGATATCAGCTCGTGCACAAGACGCCATGACGATTGCGTATCACGAAATGTTTTTTTGTTGACAACAGTTGTCTAAAATTCACATGTGCGTAAGGGAGCACATCAAAACTCGACCGCGCGGCAACCGCTGGTTCCGCCCGGTTGGACCGCATATCATTGTTTAGAACAATAGAAACCGGCTGCAACCGCACGGAACCCCACGGAACCGCCGGTTGCCGGGCGGTCGAGTTTTGATGTGCTCCCTACTTGCATCAGCTGTTGCGTGATTTTCTTCAAGCTCATGCAGCAGTTGCTGAAGTGGAATATTTCTCCATTAGAATCGAGGATTTAAGCAACAATTGATCAATAAAAACCACATGAGTAAATCTTAACATAAGTTGCGTGTTTGCCTAAGACAAATACTCAACGGTTGCTCAATTGAAACAATTAAAGGGGGGGGGGGGGGGGTCTATGTTGATTTGCACCAATTTTCTCAATGTTACCGTGGTCTTACCCCTTAGAGTCATATATCAAATCGAAGGTAAGGTAACAGCGTTTCAAAAAATTTGCGTTATTTTGATCTGGTTGCTATGGTAACCAGACAAGGCCTCTGATTGGCTAAACACGGGAACAAACGTAACTAGAAAACTAAATGTTGCATGTTCACCATACTTTGGTAGATGATGTATGGGAACAATGCGCACGAACCAATGAAGCCGGATTTTTTATACGGTTGCCATGGTAACCAGGAATCGACCAATCAGGTAATTTTACGTTATAACTCAAATTTGGAAAGATAAATTGAAAATCCGGCTTCATTGGTTCATTTCTCTATTCAAGCATATCATCCATTCCAAATGTCACCCTCATACGAGGTTTCATTTTTGAGTTACGTTTGTTCCCATATTGCAAGTTTGCGTGTTTTATCGTGCAAAACGTAAAAATATTAAAATTGGCGAGAAAAAAAAGGTTGACGTTTTGGATTAAAATAGTTGTTCAATTATAGAAGATCATGAATGTAGACACATTTAGAGCCATTTTGGGTGAAGATAGCAATTACATTAGCATTTGTATTGATTTTTAAAGATAAATGGATTAAAAATAGCCGGGTGAGAAAAATAAAGAAATACATAAGAAATAACGTTGACTTTGAAATTTTGATGATTTATGATGTGCAATTAATTATTTTAATATTTTAAATAAATAAATTTGATCAAATGTTACAATTATTTGATCAAAATATAATTAGAACTGAGAATGCGTAAAATCGCACGGTGAGCGTTTTCTACATACAAATGTATACAAAACACCACCGATATTTTGAGACCCAATTGACCATAACGTCAGAACCGAAAATCCAATTTATCTCAAACAAAAAACATTTTAAATCAGAGACTTAGCAGTTTTCTACTGTCATAATATCTCATTTTTTTCCGAAGCGCTGAATCTTAATATCTGACCAACATAGACCCCCTTAACGCAATATCTTAGCAACAAAATGAGTTTTGACCGGGGGTTTCCCCAACTTGTTACTAAATTGTTTGCTCAACGTTGTTGGGTAGTTTTTACTTTTATACAACACCTAGATTTCTACATATGTTGAATAAAATTTAATCAACCATTTACCCAACAGATGATTAAACGCAATTAAGCAACGTATTTTGCTCAACATTTTAGCAGTGTAGTTAGTTAGTTAATTATCTTTATATATTTTTCTACCTTAAACCTAAATTGATAACGTAATATTAGTATGACTTATAGCGACAAGGAGGAGAGGACTCCAGAAACAAAGAATTCAAGTGGCAAGAAATCAAAGAAGGGTAAGACCAAAAGAAAAAAACTCAACGTCACCCGGAGTGAAAGTGCCAAGCAAAAAACCCCGTCAAGAATGTCCAAGCATAACAGAATATAAGCCGGCAAATTCTGTAAATCCACATGACGAGTGCTCGTCTTCTGGTGATGAGTATAACGATTCTGAACATGAACATCACCGTTCAGAGAATCAGACATAACACTGTTCAACTTTATTATAAATGCATCATTTGATAACATCAACAAATGTCCATTTCAATTGTATGACATTAGTCATGAATTTAGTTCAGCAAATTACCTTTCTAGAAATTTGCATCATGAGCAAATCAATATTTCAATATTATTATGTTAAAATACCCCGTATACTTTTAATATGATCAAACTTATAACTTTGAATGTTTTTGGTTTACGTAGAAAGAAAAAACGTGATACCGTATTTGATTGGTTGAAACGTATGCGATGTGATATTGCAGTATTACAAGAGGTTTATTGTTGTGAAAACGACCTCAAAGAGTGGGAAAATGAATGGGGAGGGAGAATTTCGGAAACCATGGCAGCAACAGAAGTAAAGGGGTTCTTACACTCATAAATCAGAAATGTGACATCACAAAGTCAGAACAACTTTTTAAAGACAATGAGGGAAGGTTATTAGCGGTGAAAATAGAAATAAATGATGAAATAATAAATGTATGGAATGCATATGCTCCAAACAATATTCAGGACCGTAAAAGTTATCTTGAATTTCTAAAACAATCAATATTAAAATATGGTATTAACGGTCACAACTTACTGGGCGGTGATTTTAATACTGTCCTCGACCCAAAAATTGATATGATTGGTAAAGGGTGGACTCTCTCACTTTAGACCAGAATGCGCTAACAAAATTAAAGAACTTTTAACATCTCTAGATCTTTTGGATATATGGCGTAAGAATAATGGGAACAAAAAACGTTTTACATGGAGTAGGAAATCAACTCAGGTAAAATCAACATTAGACTTCTGGTTTATTCCAAATATTCTTGAAGATAACGTGGAACGAATTGAGATAATTCCAGGGTATGGGTCAGATCATATGGCAATTGAAATGAAATTGGATCTACATAAAAATGAAAAGGGTTGTGGCTACTGGAAATTGAACAACAGTTTACTAGAAAACTCTGAATATAATGATGGTATAAAAATGCTCATTGCAAAAGTCATATCCGAATATGGCGATACGTTAAATAAACGACAATTGTGGGATTTATGCAAAAACAAAATTAGAAAATATTCTATAGATTTTTCAAAGGGGAGTACTAAAGAAAACAACTTACGGTTAAAAATGTTAGAAGAAAATCTGAAAAAGGTGTACGATAAGATAGTAACAGAACTAAATAACACTGAATATTTACAAGAGTACGAAAAGACTAAATTAGAATATGAGCTACTTTACCATCATCATATGCAAGGGCTAATTATTAGAAGTAAGGCTCAGTGGTCCCAAGAAGGAGAAAAATGTACCAAATATTTTATGAACCTTGAAAAAAGAAATGTTAATAATAAGGTAATAACCAGCCTCCTAGATAGCGAGGGGGTAAATGTGACAAACGATGATGACCTCATCAAAATGCAGGTGGATTTCTATGAAGATCTGTACAAAACAAAGAGTATAACCCGTATAGATGATGTTAATGAATTTATGAAAAATAATAATGTACCGAAGTTATCTGAAGAAAATAGAATGAAATGTGAAGGTATGATTGACAATGAAGAATGTTTAACTGCACTTAAAAAAATGTCAAATAACATAAGTCCGGGGTGTGATGGACTTACTGCAGAATTTTACAAAGTTCATTGGCAATTGGTCGGTACATTGATCGTATACTCGTTCAACGAGGCATACGAACATGGAGAGCTTTCTTCATCCCACAAGCGTGGGATTATTACTTTATTACATAAAGGTAAATTACTACCAAGAAACAAATTGGACAATTGGAGGCCAATAACACTTTTAAATATAGATTACAACATTGCGGCAAAAGCACTTGCATCGAGAATAAGTGAAGTACTTCCGACGATCATTGATACCGATCAAAACGGTTTCCTTGAAAAGCGGGGTGCAAACTTAAACATACGTTTAATTGAAGATGTTTTGAGATACACCGAAACAAATAATATTAAGGGGGCTATGATCTGTATTGATTTAAAAAAAGCTTTCGATACGATTAAAAGGGACTTCATATTGTATTCCCTTAAACTATTTAACTTTGGTGAAAAAATAATAAATTGGATTAAGACTATATTTAATAACACTGTCAGTTGTGTATTACATAATGGACATATGTCTTCTTTTTTTGCACAGATGAATGGTCTAAGACAAGGTTGCAATTTGTCCCCATTATTATATGTCGTGGCAGCCGAGGTAATGGCAAACCAAATCAGACAGTCAAAATATATACATGGCATAAAATTGCCCTTCCTTGAATACGACAAAAATGAAGTAAAAATTACGCAATTTGCGGACGACACAACTATATTTGTTAAAGATGAGGAATAAATAAAAAACGTGCTAAAAACATTCGAACTATTTTCACAAATTTCAGGCTTATATATTAATAAATTAAAGAGCGACGCTGTCTGGATTGGTGCTTGCAGAGAATCAACGAAAGAAATTGGGGGGGGGGGATTAACTGGAAACGTGTACCAAATAATAATGTAAAAATTCTAGGGGTAGTAGTAAACCCATGAACTAAAAATAGAAGAGTTATCTGTAAATTGGGAGTCAAAGATGGAATTGATAGAACGATCTATCAGAGTTTGGACCATGAGAAACCTTACAATGGTCGGCAAGGTACTGATAGTAAAAAGCCTTTTAGCATCAAAGCTATCATTTATCGGTTCAATAATTGACTTACCCTCTGAATTTGTAAATCGTTTAAATAGGATGTTTTTAAAATTTGTGTGGGGTGGATCAGAAAAAGTTAAACGTACAACATTAATAAATGAATATGAAAAATACGGAGCGTTTAAAGTGCCATTAGATGGCTACATAATTATCTTGACAAGTCGACATATTATCAACGTTATGTCGATATAGTCACATATTTGTTCTCACATTCTTGACTTAAACAGTTTTATTAGTCGTCATGATGATATAGACTATCTTGTCAAGTTGACTTCACAAAAAGTAGATGTTGTCATGGTGTGATAGATTATCTTGCCAAGTTGACTTAATAAAAAGTGAATGTCGTCATGGCAATATAGACTTTCTCGTCAAGTCGACTTCACAAAAAGTATAGGTCGTCATGGTGAGATAGATTATCTTGTCAAGTTGACTTTACAAAACATAGATGTCGTCATGGCGAGATAGGTTAACTTGAAAAGTCACCTCCACAAAAAGTAGATGACGTCATGGTGAGATAAATTATCTCATTAAGTCGACTTCACAAAAAAGTAGATGTTGTCATGGTAAAGATAGATTACCACCAGATGCTAGAATTAACATACACAAAAAAAAGTTGTTTTTGCAGTTGCCTCGTGTCAAGCGAGATACATGTATAAAACATTTCATTTATTTCATTAAGGACTGCCAACCCATGCTCAAATCATACACCACATGTTTTTTCATAAAACATAGTTAATTGGAAGGCGAAAAGGCAAGGAGACCTAGATTCCGGCCTCCTCCCTTTTTCGCCTGTTCCTGGATTAGATCAACCCACATAGAACCCCTTGCTAACGCAAACACACTGAAAACAATACAACAATAATTTGAGATTTTTGAAATTGAGACTTGAGGCTAGTCCTTAAATTTTCATATGTGTATAGCCGAAATCCGGCCTAACACATATTTGCACACATTTTGAACTACTATTTTATCCTCACTCTTATTAGATTGGAATAGAATTTTGAATAAGGCCATCAACCTATATCAGGATGAATATGGACCTTTTTTCCCTTCACTCCTCAGATAGATATCATCCGAAATATAGAGCGCACCACACACCTGTAACAAATTTCAACCTTTTTTGAACGTGTCGTTCACTCATTATTTTGATTTTAATCCATTTTACTTTGACAAACCAAAAAACACACTGCCAGGCAACCAGTCACGCATTCTGGCAGAGGGCAACCCCACACAAGGGAGGGTGGGTGGGAATTTTTGATAAAGTGAGAAGCACCTCTCGCTTTGTAGACACGAAAGAATATGACAAAAGATAACAGATGAGGCGACCGCGAAAACAACAGTGGGAGGGGCGTCACCAACCGGCGTTGCCACCTGCCGCAGGATTGGCCAACGATCCACCGGAAGTGAAAGTGACGACACTGGACCCGACCATTCTAGCACAGGTGTTAAATGGGAAATTCTATTCGATGCCTCAATAATTTCTAATTACCACCAGATGCTAGAATTAACATACACAAAAAAAAGTTGTTTTTGCAGTTGCCTCGTGTCAAGCGAGATACATGTATAAAACATTTCATTTATTTCATTAAGGACTGCCAACCCATGCTCAAATCATACACCACATGTTTTTTTCATAAAACATAGTTAATTGGAAGGCGAAAAGGCAAGGAGACCTAGATTCCGGCCTCCTCCCTTTTTCGCCTGTTCCTGGATTAGATCAACCCACATAGAACCCCTTGCTAACGCAAACACACTGAAAACAATACAACAATAATTTGAGATTTTTGAAATTGAGACTTGAGGCTAGTCCTTAAATTTTCATATGTGTATAGCCGAAATCCGGCCTAACACATATTTGCACACATTTTGAACTACTATTTTATCCTCACTCTTATTAGATTGGAATAGAATTTTGAATAAGGCCATCAACCTATATCAGGATGAATATGGACCTTTTTTCCCTTCACTCCTCAGATAGATATCATCCGAAATATAGAGCGCACCACACACCTGTAACAAATTTCAACCTTTTTTGAACGTGTCGTTCACTCATTATTTTGATTTTAATCCATTTTACTTTGACAAACCAAAAAACACACTGCCAAACAAGTACTTGGCTTTGACAACTTGTCAAGGACAAATACTTGCCTAGCCCCCCCCCCCCCGATAACAACCTGCGACTGTGTGACCTTATGGGCAATTAGTGAAATTAATATTTCGCTATAGGAAAACGCTTTGCATCTGGGTTGCTATTGAAGTAACATAAGGCCTCGGCCCAATTGCATAAGAGACGTTCATTTCCTTTTGGGGACAAGTGTACTGAGTCCCAACAAAAGAGTGTGTGGTCATGAGGTGCAACAATATGAGAATGACTAATAAAGCACACGTTATCCAACCCACGGCACACCGCATGAGCGTACTCGTTCGCATTTATAGTAGCCCTCTTACCCGCCCCTACCTTTCTTTCAAACAGGTAAAAGGCTCTAGGTAGTATGTCAGACCATATGATCCTAGTGTTCGGGTACAACAGTCTAATGGCCTCCAAGTTTTCTGCAATCTGTGAGCGTAATAGCCAGATCTTTGTGTGAAAGATATCGTTAGTACCGATATGGATGATGATGGTTGTAGGAAAACGTGTCCTGCGTAGGAAACTGGTCAGCTTACCACGAAGCTCAGCTAGTTTACCACCCCCGAAACCATACCATGTCACCTGACCACCACCCCTTAGCTGCACTTTCCTGCCCGATACGCGGCCCACCATGCTATCCCCTATGACCAATGTGCGCATCATACCTGCAGAATGACAGATTGCAATAACAACAATATTTTCAGAAAATTGTAAAATGCAAATTCACATTATAATCAACCACGTATGCAAACGTGAGGGAACTCTAAAAAATAGAACCAAGTTGCCCTGGTCTGATATAAAGCTTAAATGCTGCACTTTTCCACCTTCCCAGAGCCTGAATTTGATCGTCGGACAACCCACACATTGCAGCTGATGTGGCTGCCCCAATCCTGAAACTATGGGGACTAAACCCTGCCGGATGGAGGCCCAGTACATTTATTGCACTTTTCAAGATGTGAGAAAATTGCCCCCTAGTTAGTGGGCCCCCGTTGAAATGAACAAAGAGTGGACCTGGACGGTTTTCACGTATTTGTAAAAACTCAGTAATTGCAACCACTGGGCATAACATAGGGTTCTGCGCCCGTTGAAAAAACAATGGTACCGAGACCCCCCTCTGATCTGTTTTAGAAAAACGTATTCTAACCTCCATACCCCCGTCTTTGAAAGTGATATCGGAAACTGCGATTATACGTGAAGTGTCCGCAGACTTACTAGGACTGGTGAATTCCCCCACCCTCAAAAATCCAAAAAAAGACAGCATAAATGCGGCCTTAAAGAGTGTACTTTCGTAAGCGGACCAACAAACAGACGGTAAGACCCCTATTAGTTTACATAACAGCGAGTATGTGATTGGCCGTCTACTATCAGTGCGATGACCCTGACGCTTACAACCCTCTTTCATTTTCTTGATAATAAAGCAATCTGTTGGGTCTGGCCACAAATTTATTTTGTGGACAAACGAAAGGGCAGCCAAATGGGTGAAGATTGAAGAGGGAGCCCACCCACCGAGCGACATAAATGCAATATAAGACATAATATCCCTGTAAGACCCAGGCCACATTTGCTCTAAGTTATACTGGAATCTAAAATCTATAAACTTATTGACGCAACCTGTGTAAGTCGCCTGAGTGCTTGGAGCTAATGACGCACTTAACAAACGCTGCGACTCTGCATTTAAAGTGTCCAAAGAAACGGCGGCACTGGTGTCCCGACTGCTGACGCATGGGGTGCCACATCTCGGAAACGCACCATCTGAAATCGAGAAAGAGCGTCAGCGATAACGTTACGTTTGCCCGGGATGTGTTTTGCGCAAAATAATATGTTTTGTTTCAAGCATTGTAAGACCATGAAACGCAACAACTTCATGACATGAGGGCACTTTGACGTTTGCTTATTAATGATAACAACTACGGCCTGATTATCGCAGCGTAGTATGATACGTTTCCCCCGTAACAGGTGGCCCCACAGTACAATCGCGACAACAATAGGAAACAATTCTAACCAAGTTATGGATTGTGTGCGCCCTAACGACCCTGGCCAACTACTCTGAAACCACCGACCCTTGAAGAACCCTCCACACCCCAAGCTCGCACTAGCATCCGTAAATAATTCTAAATCCTCGTCACCCACCCACATTTGATCTGGGATTATTGCGACCCCATTAAAACTCTGCAAAAAGACTAACCACATTTTTAAATCTGCAGTCGCCCCCTTTGACAACCTAACTAAATGCCAGTGTTTCGTCACGCCACATGTTAGGTTGATGAGCCTGCGAAGGAATGTTCTCCCAGGTGAAATTGCTTTGCACACAAAAGATAAAGACCCGATCAATGACTGTAAACCCCTCAATGAAATCTTATCCGACTGTAAAGCCTTCTCAATTTTTGCCGTTATTGATTTAACTTTATCTATCGGGATGGACACCAATTGACGGGCGGAGTCTATTTCGAGACCCAAATACACTAATTTTGACGTAGGGCTTACCGACTTTTCTGAGGATAATGGAACCCCTAAGTCTTTGCATAACTTAGAAAAACAATCAAACAGCATGCTACATGACCCCTTTGATTGACCTTTGACCCCTACGAAAATATAGTCGTCCGCGTAGTGAGACACCATCCCTGACCCCGAGACCTGTTTGACGACCCATTCCACAAATGTTGAAAATGTCTCAAATAATGCCGGTGAACAAGACGCTCCCATCGGGAGCGCCTTGTCCACGAAGAACTGATCCCCCACCCTAATACCTAACAATTCAAAGTCCGCGGGATGTACCGGTAACAACCTGAACGCAGATTCGATATCTGCTTTGGCCATTAATGAATGAGGCCCGGCACTTGCCACTAAACCTACGGCTGTATCAAAACTAGCATATTTGACATAACACATATTGGGGTCAATGCCATCGTTTATCGATGACCCCTCGGGATAAGATAAGTGTTGGATCAATCTAAATTTACCCGGTTGCGGTTTTGGAATTAAGCCAATAGGGGAGACAATAAGTCTATCCAGGGGTCTGGATTTGAATGGACCCGCGATACGGCCCAACCCAATTTCTTTGTCCAATTTTTTTAAGACCGCATCGGGATCTAAACTGACCGATTTCAAATTAGGTGAATCCCGTGCCGCCCTTACGCCCTCATACCCCAATTTAAAACCATGAGAAAAACCATTTAATAACACCCCCGCAGCAATTTTATCAGGATATTTGTTCAACCACGGCTCTATGGCCTTCAAGATAATAGGGGATGAGTATTTACAAGAAATGCAGAACTGGCCCACTATACAGCAATCATTAGACTTATTTCTTACAAGCATGGGCCCCGTGAGAGTTGTTGTGGCATTTTGTATATACATCGGTGAGCGAATCTACATTGGTGCCGTGAACATCCCCCTGGCTTGTTGTAGTCAAAACAAGCGCCCCCCCCCCCCCCCGCGCTTGCCACCCCCGGGCTGATTTTTTCCCTGTCCTGCATTCCGAAAAGGAGTGGGACCCCTAAACACTGGTGACGCAACATAAATGGTCCATAACTCCCCTTCTATGACCGCCCAAGACCTATTTGGTTGCCGTTGCTGGCGCATTCTGAATTGTATATCATAGGTCTTCCAACCCCACCCCGGGTACCGTGCAGCAGCAGTGCGAATTATATTCGCATACTTTAGCAACTCCTGCGCACGGGACGGGTGGGCCCCCAAATAAACTGATGTAAACACTAGGAAAGCGTCGGTCCAAGACTGGATTGAATTTATGGTACGCTTTGACTTGTTATTGTCCACCCACATAAATTGACCGGAAGAGTTAACGGACAACGACATACCCATAGAATCCCCCTCGCCACCCACACTTTTTTCCAACAGATTGGCAAATTCAACATAGTCGGAGTTTATAATTTTAGCGATAATTGCTAGTGGCAAATCAGCCCCTAGAGGATTTGGATCAGAGGTTTGACAAGCGCTAAATGACATTGGGAAAGAATTAACCATATTTAAAGCATCCTCACCACCCGCAACATGTCCTCCTGACGATCCTCCAGCTCCACGCAACAAATTTGCCGCCGACATATTCAATACTCCGTGAGGAACAAAGTTCTGTACTTGTACTTGCTGCTGCTGCTGCACATTTCCGGTAGCATTTCCCAGCGATGACGACACGTCTCGACGATCTTCCCGTGACGTCACAAAGTTCGTGTTTCTACCCGGGCCAGGGGGTACTGGACTGGACTGCTCACCGTTAATTTGGGCCTGGTTGCTGTTTCCCAATTCACCAACACACACCGGATAAGAGTTCTCTAGCACTTGGGAGAGATTTTCTTGTTCTGGTACTGCTACGCTCGCCACCATTGCAGAATTTCCTGGACCCGGCGCTGATCTTTCCGCCATTGAAATTGCGTTTCCCGCCACAGACGATACATTTCCCGCCACAGATGCTGTTGAATCACCCCGACTTCCTCCCGCTGCCGCTGGTTGGCTTGACGACCCATTTTGTTGTTGCTGACCCGCTTGAGATCGAGGAACCTGGATCGGTACCTGGACAGATGTACTGGGACGACTTGAACTTGAATTCTGATCCGCCCGGGGCTCATTTCTTTGATTACGCCCGCCGGTACTTCCAACAGCCTCGGTTAATTGAGCAATTGCGCGAGCTTGTGAACGGGTCTCACGTACGTGATGAGATGTACTCGCGCCAGCTCTACTGCTGGCGAGACCCGCAGTAGCCGCCGACCGCTTTGCGCCACGTTTTGGCATGTTGAACCACGGATGATATGTATAACTTGATCACACGTTAACAAATTTCGTCACTCAAATTTTAATTTTAATTTTAAAATTTTTGATAAAGTGAGAAGCACCTCTCGCTTTGTAGACACGAAAGAATATGACAAAAGATAACAGATGAGGCGACCGCGAAAACAACAGTGGGAGGGGCGTCACCAACCGGCGTTGCCACCTGCCGCAGGATTGGCCAACGATCCACCGGAAGTGAAAGTGACGACACTGGACCCGACCATTCTAGCACAGGTGTTAAATGGGAAATTCTATTCGATGCCTCAATAATTTCTAATTATCTCGCCAAGTTAACTTCATAAAAAGTTAATGTCGTCATGGCAATATAGACTTTCTCGTCAAGTCGACTTCACAAAAAGTAGATGTCGTCATGGTGAGATAGATTATCTTGCCAAGTTGACTTCATTATCTCGTCGAGTCGACTTCACAAAAGTAGATGTTGTCATGGTGAGATAATTTTTCTTGCCAAGTTGACTTCATAAAAAGTGACTGTCGTCATGGTGAGATAGATTATCTTGCCAAGTTGACTTCATAAAAAGTGAATGTCGACTTGGCGAGATAATTTATCTTGTCATGTCAACATTCAATTTTTGATAAGTCGACATGGCGAGATAAATTATCTTGCCATTTCAATATTCAATTTTTGATAAGTCCACTTGGCGGGATAATTTATCTTGCCATGTCAACATCCAACTTTTGCTAATTCGACTTGGCCAGATATATTATCTTATCAGTTCGACATAACAGTGATTAAGTTGACATGACGAGATAGTTTATCTCGCCATGTCGACATGTCAAGATCATGTATCACGCCATGACTACATCTTCTTTTTGCCAAGTCGACTTGACAAGATAACTTATCTTGACATGACGACATCCACTTTTTGTGAAGTCAAGTTGACAAGTGAATTTATCTTACCATGACGACATCCGCATTTTGTGAAATCGTCTTGTCAAAACAATTTATCTTGCCATGACGACATGCTCTTTTTGTTAAGTTGACTTGACAAGAAAATTTATCGTCCAATGACGACTTCTCCTTGTTGGGAAGTCGACATGTCAAGATCACGTATCTCTTCATGACAACATCTACTTTTTGCAAAGCCGACTTGGAAAGATAACCTATCTTGAAATAACGACATCCACGTTTTGGGAAGTTGACTTGACGAGATAATTTATCTCACCATGACGACATCCACTTTTTATGAAATCAACATGTCCAGATACTTTATCTTACCATGACGACATCATCTTTCGCAGAAGTCAACTTGGCAAGATAATCTATCTCACCATTATGACGATATCTACTTTTTGTGAAGTCGACTTGACGAGATAATCTATCTCACCATGACGACATATACTTTGTGTGAAGTTGACTTGACGAGAAAGTTTATATTGCCATGACGACATTCACTTTTTATTAAGTCAACTTGGCATGATAATCTATCTCACCATGACAACATCTACTTTTTGTGAAGTCGACTTGACGATAAAGTCTATATTGCCATGACGACATTCACTTTTTATGAAGTCAACTTGGCAAAATAATCTATCTCACCATGACAACATCTACTTTTTGTGAAGTCGACTTGACGAGATAATCTATCTCACCATGACGACATTTACTTTTTGTGAAGTCGACTCTTCAAGTTTACCTATCTCGCCATGACGACATCTATGTTTTGTAAAGTCAACTTGACAAGATAGTCTATATCATCATGACGACTAATAAAACCGTCAAGTCAAGAATGTGAGAAAAAATATGTGACTATCTCAACATAACGTTGATAATATGTCGACTTGTCAAGATAATTATGTAGCCATCTAATGGCACTTTAAACGCTCCGTAGAAAAAGGTGGGCTGACAATGCTCAACTTACCACATTTTTTGGATTCGCTTAAGTTGACATGGATCAAAAAGCTCGCAGATTCAGAAATCAGCACGTGGAAAAATATTCCTATTTCTTTATTGAAAAATACATGCTTAGACCTAAATATCTTCAAATGCAATTGTAGTTTTGGAACTATGAATAAAGCCGTAAAAGGTATTTTAAAAGAAATACCATCCTTTTACCACAACCTAATCAAACTTTGGTTTAAAATCAAAAATACTGAAACTATAAACGAAATAGAAAACTGGGATAATCAAGTAATATGGAATAATGATTGTATAACGAGCAAAGGTAATACATTGAACTTTAAGGGATGGATAAAAATAGGTTTTGTTTATGTGTCAGACTTATTCAAAGACGATGGGGAAATGTATACATTTGATGAAATAAAGGACAGATTTGTTCATCCAGCAAATGCTTGTATACAATACATAGCTGTAAAACAAGCAATACCTACTTTGTGGAAGAATGAAAGAACAGGTACTAGATCGGATGGTATAACGTTCAAGTATAATAATGGTAACACTTCATTATAACTTTGATAGATAAAATAAATACAAAACCAATTTGCGAATTGTTTTGGGAAAAGAAATTCGAGTATAACAATTTTGAGTGGAGCGAAATTTGGGGCAAACATATTAAGCAAATTAAGGAACGACGACTCATGACATTAAACTGGAAAATAATTAGTAACATTTACCCGACGAAGATATTTCTCCACAAAATAGGTAAAGAGCATGATACTATACAGGGTGAGTCAGAAAGAAGTTTACCCGGATTGGTGATGTTTTAAAAAACAAACAAATGACACTCGAGAGTTCAGTAAAGCATATATTTAACAAGCATTCTCTCCTGCTTATTAGGAAAAAAGAATGACACAAATTGATCATTGCTAAGAGGAGTTATGCCTATTTTAATAAAGGTACTCATTTTGCAAGCTGTCCACGGAATACTTGACAAAACAAATGTAAAGTAAGCATTTTAGCTTGACAAAACGTGAGCGCTTTCAGTAAAACAGGCATAACTTCTCTTAGGAATGATCAATTTGCTTCATTGATTTGCTCAAATAAGCAGCAGAGTATGTTTGGTAAATAAATGCTTTACTGAACTTTTAAGTGTCATTTATTTGTTTTGAAAAACATCACCAATCTCGGTCAATAGGGAAGTACGCAGCTAAAATGCATACTTTACATTTGTTTGGTCAAGTATTCCGTGGACAGCTTGCAAAATGAGTACCTTTTATTAAAATAGACATAACTCCTCTTAGCAATGCTCAATTTGTGTCATTCCTTTTTCCTAATAAGCAGGAGAGAATGCTTGTTAAGTATATGCTTTACTGAACTCTCGAGTGTCATTTGTTTGTTTTTTAAAACACCACCAATCCGGGTAAACTTCTTTCTGAATCACCCTGTATGTGACGTGTGTAATGAAATAGATTATATTGAACATTTCTTTTATTATTGTAAGAAAATAAAAAGTGTATGGACTGAAGTCAACAATATTTTATCGCAACAACACAATAGTTTAATTAAAGTATCAGTTACAGATGTATTATTTGGTTATAATAAAGAAGATGAAGACATAAACAATTCTATAAATAAAATAATAAGTGTTGGTAAATTGGTTATCAGCAAGTTCCGTTACGGGAACCACCCACATTTAATCAGCTTATTATTGTTTGAGCTGCAAATCAGAGATTTATAAAACGATGTTAAAAATGAAATTGTTTATTGTTTGTTTGTCTATGTATACCGGCATACCAAAGATATTTGTATGAATGGGGTTCAAATTAGATATTATAAACATGATTTGATGTAAAACTTATAATAAAATTAAATATGAGTTTATATACAAATAACTGGATACATGATGTATATAATGTAATGTTGAAAATTGTGTAAACATGCCGTTACGTAATGATATCCAATGTAAACACGAAAAGCACATGCAAATGTGTTATTGAAATGTGAACATGAATGTAAACAAGCCGAAAAGCATATGAAAATGTGTAAACGTGCTGAAAAGCATGAAAATGTGTAAACATGCTGAAAAGCATATGAAAATGTGTTAAACATGACATGCAATGTAAACATGCTGAAAAGCATATACAAATGTGTAAACATGCCGAAAAGCATATAAAAATATAAAAATGCTGAAAAGAAAATGTAATGATATTCAATGTAAACATGAAAAGCACATGAAAATGTGTTATGTGTTATATGTAATTGAAATGTGTAAACATGCTGAAAAGCATATGCAAATGTACTAGTATATGAAAATGTGCTATACATGATATGAAATGTAAACATGCTGAAAAGCATATGAAAATGTGCTATACATGATATGAAATGTAAACATGCTGAAAAGCATATGAAAATGTACTAGTATATGAAAATGTGCTATACATAAAATGTGCAAATTATGAATGTAAACATGCCGAAAAGCATATAAAAATATAAAAATGCTGAAAAGTACATGAAAATGTGCTAAACATGTATATGATATGCAATGTAAACATGATGAAAATCATATGAAAAATGTGTTATACATGTATCGATAATGCAATGTAAAACATGATGAAACTATGTGAAATGTGAAAATTATGATAGAAACAAACAATAAAAGATTTAAAAAAAAGTATGACTTATAGCACGAGGCAGCATAGCTGCCGAGAGCTATAAGGAATTAATAGCACTCATCGACAGTGACCATTTTAGTGATGATTTATATGGCAGAGCTCCACCCTACACACCAGATACACACCAGGTTCACAGTAGGACACCTCTCACTCACCCAGACTTAGACAATCATCTACTATTAAACACACACACACCAAGTTGGGTAATAATTACAGTGCTGTAATTAATCAGGTTATTTACGATGTCAAATTTACAGCATTCTGAAGCTGTACAATAAGTGAAATTTGTGGAATTCTGGATTGGCTGTGTATATGCTATTATTTTACAAATAGGTGATTACAGAACTTCGATCACGGATTGCATCTATAGCCGGTAACCAATCACACATGGGAGAAGAGATTCCTACAAAGTGGTTAGAATTCCAAACGAAGCTACTTAGATTGCGAACAGATTGCAACTACGTTGATTTGTTGAAGGTAAGGCTTAAGGAATACAGGGTGACCCAGAAATTATTGAACCCAAAAATCACAAAATTCAATTGTTGTTACCATTAAAATAACAAAATACTGTATAACTCGTTTACCAGCTATGTGCACCATACATTTAACTTTCTGAAACATTTTAGATCATAAAAATAGGCTAAACTTTTAATACGTGTAATTTTGTAAGAAATGTTGTTTTGAAGTGTAAGTGAAGTGCAAAAAAAATGGTTTCATGCTACATGAGCAGAACAAGTGCCTGTTTGAAACCACTTCTTTCCGTACAGTATTATAACTGTCGAAAACAAAATGCCATATTTATTCATTTTCGTTTTTAATTTTTTTTTAAAGTTTGTTATTTTTGGTTCAACATTTTCTGGGTCACCCTGTACATACAACATCATTTATATGTAATCGCCGTCCGGCCTTTGTCTATGTTAGGCTGGCTCAATAACAAGAATAAATTTGGGTTATAAATTAAAGTATTAAAGTATGGCAATTCATGATACATGTTTTCATGATCAATTTAAAAAAGTTCAGTGACAAGGTTAAATCTTGGTGTCCAAAAATTTCTGTCATTTACTCGTATATGCTAAAGTCCATCCTTACTTAATGGTAGGTTGAAGTATTAAAGTATGGCAATTCATGATACATGTTTTCATGATCAATTAAAAAAAGTTCAGTGACAAGGTTAAATCTTGGTGTCCAAAAATTTCTGTCATTTATATGCTAAAGTCCATCCTTACTTAATGGTAGGTTGAAGTATTAAAGTATGGCAATTCATGATACATGTTTTCATGATCAATTTAAAAAAGTTCAGTGACAAGGTTAAATCTTGGTGTCCAAAAATTTCTGTCATTTATATGCTAAAGTCCATCCTTACTTAATGGTAGGTTGAAGTATTAAAGTATGGCAATTCATGATACATGTTTTCATGATCAATTTAAAAAAGTTCAGTGACAAGGTTAAATCTTGGTGTCCAAAAATGTCTGTCATTTATATGCTAAAGTCCATCCTTACTTAATGGTAGGTTGGCATTGCAATCACTGTTCTTCTCATCACAATGGTGCATCATTGTATGCAAATTTAAATATGATACTGAATGATATAAATGAATGATCAAAGAGTTTATACGGAATGATATAATTAAATGATAAAAGAGTTATGGTAGGCAGCCAAAATGCTACCACTACCAGATCGGTGTTTTTGTCTCTCAAACTTTTCTGCGGGCAATTGAGTATTACTATTAGAGCAAAAAGAGTTCAACTGATGACCTATAGATAGTAATAAAACTCATTATTTTCCCCAATCTGACTCATTACCCAGAAGGACGGGCACCATTTTATTATAGCGTAGATGGAAGGGGCGGTCCCTGGTGTGATGTTGCTGCTGTTGTTGTGTTTTGAATTGTTTTCCTGTTCTTGGATGTGAATATTATTTTGGTAAAATAATAACGTTAATCAGAATAAAGTTTTAACATTGTATGTTAATTAGGTAGAAGAAATCGCAGCAGAATCCAGGATTGGGCGAAACGATGTTGGCATAGTACTAGAGTTTCTTCATAGTATGGGCGATATCGTATACTTTCCAAGAGGTGATAATTCTAAGCAGACTCGGACCGATAAACGCCAGCATATGGTGTTCCTGGATCCGCAGTGGTTGAGTGGTGTCTTCAGCAAGATAATAACAACCAATCAGGTAATTTTGTTTCTTAAGAATGTTGATTTTCGTCTATCCCAAGTAGTTCTAAAGGTAGACAAGCATGATAAGCGTCACTATGGACCAGCATGGTTATAATCACTGCAGACCAACATGGTTAGAATCACTGCAGACAGACATACTTGGAATCACTGCAGACCAGTATGATTAGCATCATTACAGACAAACATGCTTAGCGTCACTGCAGCCAATATGCTTTATAGCATCACTGTAGGAGTGCAGATCAGCATGCTTAGCATCTCGACAGACCACCATGCCTAGAATCACTGCAGCTCCGTTTGCTTATCATATCACTGCAGCTCCGTTTTTGCTTATCATCACTGCATTTATGCATATCAGCATGCTAAATTTAACATCACCGCAGAGCAGCATGCTTAGCATCACGACAGACCATCATGCTTAGCATCACTGCAGACCAGCACGTAATGCATCACTGCAGCTCAGTTTCCTTACCAATTGGTACCAATGGGTATAGCACTATGCTTAGCATCACTGCAGACATATGCTTAGCATCACGACAGATCAACATGCTTAGCGTCACTGCAAACCAGCATGTTTAGTATCACCATGATTACTGCAGACCAACATGCTTAGCATCACTCATGAAAGTAATACATCACTGTAGACCAGTTAATCACCATGCTTGACACCACTGCAGACTAGCGTGCTAGCATCACTGCAGACCAATAAAGTGCAGGTCCTTTAGAGTGACTTTCGATTATTTTTTGACCAAATAGGCATCAAATATTGGATAGCCAATAAGCTTGAACGCTAATCGTTGGATAGCCAAGATTCTTAAATTATATTATTCCGGGGATAAAGCTAATCTGTACTAAAACACATTGCTAAGTATACGGGCTACGTGGTTGGGACGCCCTCATGTGAACAGTTTTGTCCAGGGACGCCCTCATGTAGTTACAATTAGGCGATGGTGTCCTCATGAGTTCAGATTAGGTCTTGGACGCCCTCTAGATCTTAAAGTTAGACGGTGGTGCCCTTACATGGGAGGGGCTTAACATGTTTTGTTTATGTTGTTGCTAAGGGATGAAATAGAGCACCCTCCAACCGATTTTTTTTATAATACCCTGTTGCTACAATGAAGCTTTACTCATAAACAATTTCAAACTTCAAGAAACATTATACCTGGAACAAACAATACTTGTGCTGCGTATTTTGACACCTCGATCGTTGAGATACGATGTTGCGGAGCGGAGTTATTGTCATTTCAATGATCGTGGGTCCAGTTTCAAAAGTGTCACTCATCCCTATTGAAAAGCACGAATCTGATCATTCTAAAAGTAACGCAAACCGCTTTTTATAGGATGATTGTCACTTTTGAAACTGGACCCACGAACATTGAAATGACATCAACTCCGCTCCGCAACATCATATCTCATCGATCGAGGTATCAAAATACGCAGAACAAAATTATGCACTTGGTTATTTGCTTCGATTAATGCATACCCTTTCGAGCCGTTATAATATTAGATCATTTCTAAGTGTTTCGATACTTTTTGTGAGCAGTTTACTTCTATTTTCCTGGTTTGATATTATCTTCATTAGACATAAAAATTATAGATTTAAAAATACACACTTTAAAGACCATTCGCCAATCGATAAATAGTATACAAATGACTGTAAAATGTCAATAATACTTTGTCATCGATACTATCCATTCTGCCAAACAAAAGTCTATTAAATCACTATTGATTTTACGAGATGGAACAAGTTGAAATTATGAAAAGGAAGATTTATGGCCATGTGTTTTGAACTCACCATCCAAAAAAGGTGGCGGCGGCATTGTATTTTTGGTGTCGAATCATCACTCTCTCTCTGATAACTCAACAACATGTGGTAGAGCTATGGTTTAGGTGTCATTTGAAAGCCTATTTATCTAGCTACATTGTGTGAATAAATCAAGTGTTTATATAACGGTTTGGCTGAGATATGATTGATTATATTACGAAAGTCAGGGGTGGCGGCGGTGGCGGTAGCGCTGTGTACAATCTCTATGGGGAATATACAAAATATTCCCTTTTAATTAACAATAACTTTTTATCCCTGTATGGTACAAACATGATTTTGCTCTCATTTTATAGATTGTTTTAAATTCTATAAGTTTCTGTTTCAACAAACGTGTCAACTATTATGTAACAATTGTAATCATGAATCGATTGCATTGTCCTTGGCTTTCTCCCTATTCGTTACACAGTGAACTTGCCCTATTCACCGGTCTTACATACATGACTATAACAAAAAAGTTTCAACCGATGATAGCAAAATTATACATTTTGGAAAGCTCTGAAATAGGGGAATTCAAAAAAAATGCCATGCAAATCAGGATAGGCTGCATACCCCAACAAATACGAGGGTCATTCAATAAGTTCTACCTCCTCCTCATAACATCGCTAATATTAATGTCAATCTGATGACACTTGTCATGATTATAGCTCCGAATCATAGCCACAAATGTGTGGTAAATGATAATTGATATCTGTTTTACTTTTGTTATGACGCGGTCAAAGCTAGAGAGAGATTTTGGACAACGGACACAGACCTTAAAAATATACACATGTTTTCGGGTGTTTTTTCGTATTGTATGGTTTGATATAAGAGCATATTTTAAATACTGAAAAAGGAAATGAATAAATGATATCTGAATATATTACAGTATTATCATGTATAGATAAGATTGTAAACAATATTAACTCTTGTAGGGTTGGAAATAGTGTACTATGAACTCAAATGTATTGCTATACCTTGGCATACCAGAATACTGCCTTCAGTCAAATTTTCGTTGTTACAACTTAAGCCACAATGATGCCTCGAATGTGAAATCTTCACCATAATAGTCACTTTATGAGTTTTACTTATGTGCAACCTTCAGGATAGTCAATCAGGTAGTCAATGATTGAAAATTATCGCTTTGACAGACTTTAAATCCCTCCATTTAGTTCGATATAATGAAGATCGCTCAGTTATCATTAAAGTCAAATATGACTTTTACAGGGTTCTCTAGTGGAGGGGTAAAGTGAATGGTTGTCCTGACCTGGGTCTGGCTAATCAGAGGGCATATTTTGTCCAAAGCAATCAGTCAACGTTATTGTTAAAAGTCTGTTAAAGAGATATCTGACATTTAGAACGGTTATAATTGACCGATAGGTATGTTTTGCCTCTTACAATAGGCCAATTGAAAAGCACTTTGGCGTTATTTTGCTGTTTTTCCTCCGTTTCCGTCACACTAAATCGAGGTTTGGTTCTCACTGCATGTCCGGAAAAGTAAAACCAGTACTCAGATCAATATTGGATTTGTAGCTGAGGTTCCAAGCTACAATCGTGTGATATTTGATAAGACTGGCTCATATAATAATAAAGTTATGAGGTAGGAGGTAGAACTTATTGAATGACCCTCGTATATTTGTAAACTTTGAAAAATATGAAATTTAAATGTTTGTGCTCATTCACTTCCCGATATAGTATATTTCAACAAGTTACCCGTGACAACCATTATGTTCTGATGGGTAATTGCATGAACAAATATGCACAGTAAAATTATGATTGGGATAGGTATACAAATATTTTTGAGCTTTATAATCAAAATATGACGAAAACAAATCGATATTTGTTGGTCCTATCTAATTTCCAATAGCATATTTGGATTCCTTGTGAGATTACCGTTCAGAATTTTTTAATTTTTATGAGGTACAACAAGTAGTTATTGCGATATGCTAATTCGAATCTCAGATGGTGTCAAATGTAAAAATCTGGACATGCAACGGCAAGGGTAGCGAGTTCAATACACATGGCCCTACATGTATGTCAGTTACTACGATATATTTATGCAAAACAGTTGATTTCAGCCTTTCAAACCTTGCCGGCCTTGTAGTCCTGCATATAGGTGCACTGATACAGCCAAATTGTTCAATTTTGGTGAAAAGCATGAAATTGGCACAAATGTAGCTTTTAATGTGCTGAACACATCTGGATATGGGGCCAAAACTATTTCCGCCCCAATTTCCAAGATGGCCGAACAATTCAAAATGGCCGCCATCGTCGAAGATCTTTCACTAATTTTCACCTTTACAACCTTAGAAAAACAGGGAAATAGGCACAAATGTTGCTTTTCATGTTCTGAATAAACCTGGCTATGTTTGTGGCCATAATATATCCTTCGGAAATTGAGTTTTCACTTTTCACATTAACAACATTAGAAAGACATGGAAATAGGTACAAGTGTTGCATTCCATGGTATGAACAAACCTGTATGTGGCCATACATATTTCCTCCTTAAATTCCAAGATGGCCGACAAATTCAAAATGGCCGCCATCGTTAGAGAATGTTTTACTAAATTTCACATTTACCTTAAGCATGGAAATTGGCACAAAGGTAGTTGTTCCAAGTTCAATCAAAATGGTCGCCATTGTCAGAGAACCACTGGAAACCATAATTTTTTTGGTGCTAATTTCTGAAAAGTATATCGACTTTGATCTCATCTATTCTCAGGAAAGCTGTCTAGTCATCTGGTATATTTAAACTGCTCAAAAAAAGTTTTTGTTATCAATCATCAATTTTCCAAATAATGCATGATTATATTCAAATTGTGTTTTATACTTGAACATCACCAATTGTTTAAAACTGTTAAACAATATTTTTGCTGTGTACGGGGAGAGATGTGCATAATTGACTTATGAGGACAAAGTGATGATTTTGGCATTCAGATTGAGACCTCACTTTTTTAAGTACGTGGCTGAGCTCTGAAACCAGTTATTGCTACATGCGATGAGAAATGGCTTAATTAAACCTGTTTTAAGCTTATATGATGATGTTTTAGGGTAATTTACCGGCCATTTTGAATTTTGCAGCCATATTATTTAATGTGACTCCTATGGCAACTTATTACCTTTCTCATCTTTATTTTACAAACCAGTGGAGAAAAACCCACGTTTAAACTATTTTCATATTGGAATTTCACAAAAATGCATATGTGGCGGCCATTTTGAAAAATGGCGGCCATCTTGGAAGAAATATTTTTGGCCCCATATCTAAAATTGTTCAGTATGTCAAGTACTACACTTGTGCCAAGTTTCATGCTTTTCACCCAAATTGAACAATACTTTCACCTATTATGCAGTTGACTAAATTCAAAGTGTGTAAAAAGGATTCCTTCTCAGTGGCAGCATTCGTGCACAGACCCAGACAATAATCTGGCTTTCACGTTTTACAGCTTGGCCGATGCACAGCTGGATAAAGGCATGTTTAAGGCAATATCTATAGAGGCTGCTGAACATTTGGGTTTAGACTATAGACACATCGACCTAGAAAGTACCCTTCAAGAATATCTAAACTATCGGAAGGCGATGAGTTTCCAAGATATCGAAATGACTAGTGTGAATCATGATATTGAATCCGCTATTAAACTGGACTAAGCGTTGGGTGTGACTTTTGAAACATGTACATGTGTACAATGTAGCACCGAATGGAGTTTCGATTAGTCATATTATCACACCCCTTAGTAGTAAGACATCGAAAAGACTAGTGTGAATCATGATATATTGAATCCGCTATTAAACTGGACTAAGCGTTTGGTGTCAGTGACTTTTGAAACATGTACATGTGTACAATGTAGCACCAAATGGAGTTTCGATTAGTCACATTATCACACCCCCTAGTAGTTAAAGGGCTGGCGTTGGGAGAAGGTTCCAATGTACTTTGTCCTGTCAGTCACTAACAAGAAGTAAAAAATGTCATTTCATCGCGACTGGTAAGAAATAGCCCAAACACTGCCGGGAAGTTCTACAGTCAACACAATAAGTAACTGACCAGGTAATAAATGTGCTGATAACTATGTGCTAGTATAACTTCTACATAAACATATTAAACTACAAAGTTGTTAATTTAAGATATTGCCCGATCGGAATGGTTGATAATTAAGGAAGTTACAATCCTAAATGTAACGTCAAGTCTGATTTTCATTTTCACATTTTGCTTTTCTACACGCAGACTCAGACAAGCAAATTATTGATTACTGGTAGTGGTAGTGCTAATTCCTCGGTCGATTCCCAGGTTGTTGGATAGTCGACCGGCCACATTGTTACTGTTGATCAATACGGCACACCACACTTTACCTGTCATACTCTCCCAGTGTTGAAAAGAAATATGTGAAAATGTCGACGTGTGATACGCTTGGGGGTTGAGGTTTCTGTTCCTCTTTTCCAGATTGTTACGACGACTACCTTTGTATGGGTGTATATTATCATGACTTACATTATTTAAATGATCCTCATTTTGCCATTTTTTTCTCTTTTATTAGAGATCACCAGAGGATACAGGCATCGGGTTAAAAATGTTAAAAGACAAAGTAAAGCCGTTGGAAAAGGTGTACTTTAGGTCCCAGACACTGGTATACCAGTATCGTTCAATACTGGAACATAACAGTTGCCAGTATCGTGCGATACTGGTACGATTTTACTGTTCCGGTATCGGTCAATACTGGAACACCAAATTGTATTCCAGTATCGAGCGATACTGGAACGTTTTCATGTTCCAGTATCGGGCAATACTGGTACACATGCTACTAGTGCAATTTGTCCCAGTATTGAACGATACCGGTACATAATTGTGTTCCGGTATCGCCCGATACTGGTACATTTTATATGTCCCAGTATCGTCTGATACTGGAACACGGACTTTGTACCAGTATCGGACGATACTAGTAAAGTTCAGAATCTGGGACCTAAAGTACACTTTTTCCAAGTCATTTATTGTCGTATACACATATTGTATCGTATTTCTAAATATAAAGATGAGCGTCATCAGTCATCCAGTACTTTGACAATCGAATGATAAAATATAAATTAAATTGAGTCTAGATCTCACGTTTTACAACTGCTATTTTACGTGTGAAACCAGCATACTTCATCAGGCAAGTGAGGTGCTGATGATATTGGGTTACGTGATTAATGATGAAGGCGTTTGTATGGCTCAAAAACGCTTTTAATCATTTGCGGCTGAGTGCACCAATGGCGAATAGCGCTACCTCGCTAGTATTGAGGGGTAAATCAACATTTCGAGAGCACCAAATCGGAATAAGCTACTAGACTTACTAGTAAGCCACGAATAATTTACGTTAAATCTTACACCTGCCCGGAGTACTCCGGACCCAAGAGTAAGTTGAAGCATACAAGTTGATGCTGTAACTAAATGATAATTTCTGTTTTGCCCGATGGACGATTACATAGATATGACGATCAATGGAACATTTTTATCATGCAATTTATGATCAATTTGTGTATAATTTACTCATTGATGCATTTATGATCAATTTATTATAAAATGTTTTAAATCTATCCACAATCAAAATTGTAGAAATGAGTTCAAAAAATCAATCAATCAATAAAACGAGGAGTGAATGAAGAGTGAATGAAGCTATCTGGAACGAGGGTATATAATGTAGAGTGACCTTTTCTGAACAAGACGGGGTGCTACCATTTCGGCTATCAAACACCTATAGCACCGAGTACCTCGTGAGTATTCCAAGCTGCGTTAATCCATCACATGATCTAACGTCATCAGAAGGTTCCCTTAATTCGCTGTATAGGGTTAGGTTTCCAAATTTCACAGGGTTGCTCTTGCTAGGGTTTAACTGCACACGAAACATGATGCCGGGTTAGGCAATGTTGCATCGAACTTAGTGCGTATACATTGTCATTCTCTCGATTTACTTTGTTTCACAGAGAGAAGACGTTTTACAGACAGAAGCATGGAAACGCCTTCAGGACACTGGTGTGATAGCCGATCGATTCCTAGAAAGCGTTCTTGGAAACGATGATGAAGATCTCCGTTCGATTAAAGATGAGCTTGTGCATCTACTGAGGGACTTCGATTTGTGCGCTGGTCCTTACAAGGTATGCAATGTTGCCTATTCTAAGTTAGTTTTGTTGAAGGAGCTTTGCTAATTATCCTATCATGTGACGAGGACCGCACTGACTTCGTACTTAAGTCCAATCTACCCAATTTCATAACGACATCACAGATTGGTATACATAGCTATATGTTTTTGCCACGTTATCTATTCAGATTTAATAATAAGACAATGGACGTGCATCAACGATGCCATGAATCATTTCAAAATCAACTAAATATGACGTTACATTATTTAGCTTTTATGAAACCCTTTCAAAATTATGACATGTACAGCCTCTTCACGGTGTAAAAATACTTCATCTTAATAAGGTATATGAGAACAATCTTTACAATTGCCCGATATCGCACATGAGAGAAATCTTTAAAATCACCCGAAAATGATCGTATTTAAGCATTACTTTGGTTGTAGTATGGACTAACCTTTCTATGTAGGCGTGACTTTGGTGCATGTTTCTACTAATTTTTCACCTCATGAATCTTCGTCCTTTAATCATTGCCAGATCAACAAAAAGGACAGCTATTACTTACCAGCGGGTTTGCAGAGATCTGATTCAGATTCGGAAGAGAAGGAGCATGCACTATCATACTACTTACAATTCGACTTCCATCCTGGTATTGTAATAAACATATTAATGTTATCATACTATAGATAGGATATTGCTACCATGTTCATATTCATTTGCCAACACATATTTCAGATTCGGGAAGTATGATAAAAACACCCGCATTGGACATTCTTAAACAATTTAGGGCTCGTATCCAGATACTCTACACTCTTAGAAGGTCAGGATCAAATATGAGACGAAAAGGATCAATTTTGATCCAGAAGCGGTATCACATATGAGCTTACCCTTTCCGGATCAAAGTGATCCGACAAGCAGGATCAAAAAGTTTGATCCGAAATGGGATCAAATATTTCTGTCAAATGATACTGAAACGGATCAAAATAATGATCCTTAATCGGATGTACCTGTAGCTTATGATCCTACTCCAGGATCAAACTGAATCAAAGAAAAAGTGAAAACATAGGGGGTCATCGGGTGACAGATTGTAAAAACAAGCATGCATGCAAGGGTCTTTCGGTGACACCGGGCCAAAAAAAGGGGGGTATTTTTGATGGAGCCTGGTGTGAAACCTAATATTGATTGAGTGCCCCCACCCCCGGGTGCACACTGCAGACTATATATCGAGTGCAGTAAGCTTACTACATCGTGTAGGCCTAGTACATCGCAGTGATCGTGACATTTTGTGAGGAGCATTTTGACCGAAAATCGTACTGATGGCACTGGTCAGGTACAAGAAATTTGTTCACAAGAATAGAGCATGTTCAAACATAAAAAATAAAACTACTTTACCGACAAAATCATGTAACATTTTACAGATTAGACTGGATAACTTACCGCGGTATTTCACCCTTGTTTCAACTGTGGCGACCGAATTCAAAAGATCGTCTGCTTGTCGTCTATCGGTTTGCGAAAGAGTGACGTCAGTCACTCATTGACCAATGAACTGTTTCATCGAATTGATCCGGAAATCAGATCAAAGTTGATCAAGGTGAATTTGATCCGTTTGTTGATATCTATCTGGAAACGGATCAAAACGATCCGAAAACGGATCAAAACGATCCGAAAATGATCCTTAAAGGATCAAAACAAAGTGAGCCGGAAATCTACTCATGTATTTGATCCTGACCTTCTAAGAGTGTATCACAGCTTTCCCCCGCTTTACTGGGGAAAGCTGTGTGTTTTTGTTGATATAACAATACATTTCATTCATACATAGAGTATTATGGATATAGATAGTTTTTGGGAGTGAGAGTGTCGAGTTATGTATTACTGTTGAGGAGTCACTTCAACAGCGCTTGAGACTACGCGGCCTTATAGGATGGTTCGAGACATACATAGCTTCAACTGAAAATTCCGGCTTAGCCGTCCCTTTAATTTAAATTTCACTGGTACAAGACGGAGCTATCAACAGATAGCAACATGAATAATGATCATATTGATATTCCAATGATGTATTTCCCCTTCAAAATTAGAGAGCAAAAGCAGTACACCCGACCAACGCACCCCAACACCAGAGTCATTGCAAAAGATAAGATTTAGAATTTCAGTATTATTAAGATTATGTTTCAGTGCGCGCTATATATTTTTAAAGTTTCAGACACCACCTAAAGTTATTTTTTAGCTCTTTAGATTTTAACATATTTAAAACTTTATGAAATAACTTTCACTCTACTTAATAGGTGGATTGTTTAACGCATTACTGGTTCGTTCAACAAGATGGTCTATGGCCTCTCAGTTGAAGTCACCGAAGTTACCAGAGTTATGTTTCGGGAAGGGACAGTTTCAGATCGGTATCAGTCACACCGTTGAATTAGAACTGATAGAGTCTTGTATTAAGGTACGCTGGCATGTGTATACCATAGGCAAAGAACAATAATAACATTACAGCGAAATAATCTTTTGTAAAGGTAAGCAGGCACTTCATCACAATAAGGCCAAGGGGATGCTTTACGGGCCCGACTGACGAATATTTGTATTCGAAATGTAATAATGTTATTTTGATTTTGTTTTTGTTTTTGTTTAATAAGAAAAACACTGTTTAAACCATTTTTGATAATAAAAGTTTTGGAAAATTGTCAACATTTGCTACATCCTTCAAGAAATTTTGGAATAAAGAACCCCGATCGACCGACCTTACCTGAGAGATAAATTATCCGTAGAACAAGTTTGACCTTGCACAATAAAGTTTCAAAACTATCTGCAAGACATAAAATGTTAATATGACGTTATCGGACACGTTTGGAGTAGGCCCTATATCAATTTCACTTAAAGTGTGTACGAAATGTTGTTCATGAAAAATAACTAATTATATATAAGAACCTGGGTACGGTGGGCGTAGCCAAGCGTAATGGTACCGGTGGGTGGGGGGGGGGGGGGGGGGGGGGGGGGGGGAGGGGTTTGTATGAGTGTCAGGTTGTAAATTGTCGATTATCGGATATCAATAATGTGCCCCAACATATGTGTTGTGACGTGGGGTCCAGGGGTCATATAAATTCCCCTTGTTGGGGTCTAGGGGAAGCCCCCGGAACCTCTTTGCAGTTACACACTTTAAGTGCCGAAATGTAACCAAATTCTACCTTTGATTAACTAATAGGCCCTGAAGAGAAATCCATGGTCTACCATTTACTTGGAAAATGTATTATAAGTGGGTCTTTAACAAGCAAGGATTTGCCCCTGTCCAAAAAAATCTCTTCTTCTTTTTTTGCCCCACTTTGACCTCCAAAAAAATGTCAATTTAGTTAAAATTAGAAAAAATTGACAAATTTAGCATAAAAGGGCAATTTTTTTTAGCGCTGCACGCACATTTTCTTACTAGATTAGGTTAAATTATACCAAATGTTGACAATTTTAGCGTAAAATGGCACAAAAATGTACACTTTTCACCATAAAGAAGCAGTTTGATGTTGGTGATTTTACAACTACAACGTCGTCAGGGCGTGTGTTGAAACATTGCATGAAATGTCACGCAATCAAAACAAAACAGCAGTAACACAGTAAAGGCCAAAGTCCCTTAGTGCTCGCACTGGTTTCTCAGCTCTTTCTAATAATTGACTATTTATATATTTCAGGTCACAGTTAGTAGAAAGGAAAAGGACGAATACGTTGAGCCATGCCCGGATGTATGTCAGGCAGTAAGTCTTTTATAAATTCAATCGCAAAAAAAAAGTAAATCGCAAATTAATAATAATTAACTATAGTTTGATCAGTTCCAAACTGGCAAGCCTCTTTACAACAGCGAATCAAGGTAAATAAAGGTGTGGGCGCACATGAATGCAACAAGCGTATTGTGCACCGACTGTGTGATGCGTGCCCTCAGCTAAGATCGCGTGAGTATGGCCAACATCTAGATACAAAAACAGCATATTTCTCACCAATTTGGAACTGATTGAACTATACAAGAACGCATATACCCCCCCCCCCCCCCCCCACACACACGAGAATTCGCCATACAAATCAAACTTAATGGTAAAACTTGATCACTGTGTAAAACAGGTGCAATCGGGGCTTTAATAACGCGACCAAAGTTGGTTTATGCATACATATATGTGACACAACATGAGTAAATGAGCCACAATGCGGCAGTAGGACATTTGATTAAGAGCACAATTCGAACAATGTAATTATAAGTCCATAAATTCATAAAAAGTCGTATTTCTGATCTTTGTCGGTGTTTGGTTGCCTAATCCACATTGTTTTGTGCATATTTATTAGTTGAGAGGCCTCTTCGATTTGACCCCAAATTATCAAGCGCGATGGCGTCCTACGGTAAATACAAAAAAAAAATTCATGCCGAAATATAATCAAAACAAGACCTTCGATCGTTAATCAATTAACATACATAGAAGTATATATCCCTCCAATTCAATATTTTTTCCATTGAAGTAATTCATAAAGTCAAGTTTACCTTGAAATGTGTGAAAACATGCAGCTACATCAGAGTAAAAATTGACATGAACGGGATGAAACGGTGTCAAAATCTGGTGGAAAATGTCCGTAAATATCTTATTTTTGAACGCCGTAAAAAAATCAGTTCACAGGATGATAGATTATAATAAGATGTTTCATATTCCCCCCTTTTTTAGTGTTTAAGACAACTGTTGCCGCGTCATCTTGAGATCTAATCCACCATCAAAATTAGGAACCTTTTTACAGTACACTTCTGCAATCACTAATGGCCATGCCACTCAATTTAATGGTCCGTTTAAAAGACACATGACACATAATGAGGCAAATCAGGTGTAAATGCAGCACATCACCCTCAGACTTCCCCTGTTCGAGCTTTTAAACAATCTATACTTAAATCAAGAAAATATCAGTATAATATGCTCAACTTCTTTCGTGCATTGATAAAAAACAAAATATTTATTGGAAATGAAGAGGTGGCTTTTCGATAAAATTTTGGTCAAAAGTATACACCAGATCGCACCAAATGAGTTCGAAAATTGAAAAAAATCTACTTCTCAGGGGGACACATTCCTCTCAGACTCCCCCTGTTCGAGCTTTTAAACAATCTATTTAAATTAAGAAAATATAAGAATATATGCTCAACTTCCTTCTTGCATTGATAAAAAAAAATGATTGGAAATAAAGATGTGGTATTTCGATAAAATGTTGGTCAAAAGTATACACCAGATCGCACCAAATGAGTTTGAAAATGTAAACATTTTCAATTCTGAGGGGCACATCCCCCTCAGACTCCCCCTGTTCAGTATAATATGCTCAACTTCTTTCGTGCGTTGATAAAAAACAAAATATTTATTGGAAATGAAGAGGTGGTTTTTCGATAACATTCTGGTCAAAAGTATACACCAGATCGCACCAAATGAGTTAAAATTTAAAAAAAAATCCCCCATCAGACACCCCCTGAGCATAGCTCGGAGGGCGGTGCTGCGCGCACCGCTTAGATGGTACCAGCACAATTTCATTTTTTGCCCCGCCCCCTAAAACTTGGCTGGATCCGCGCCTGCCGCAATCCGTACCAAAATGAAAATATAACGCGTTCGCACATGAATGGACAAATGGACAAAATGCCAATGGTTCCAAATTTTGCTCTCACTTCAAATGACTTTAAATGTACTTAGATGGTCACGCCGTAAAATCGATTTAAGAATAATAGCTGCTAAAACCCTCATTTATCTCAATACATGACAATTGTGTAATTTCGTTGTTTTAAACAGCTGTTTGGCATATCAATGTTGACACTACTCGGACGCAATTCATTTTCGATATTGACGAATTTGTAAAATGCCGATGAAGTGCTCTGCTTGTAGATGTCATAGACTGGATTCAACAAGTTTGCAAGACAGGTCCTCTTATAAGAAGTATTTCAAGACCTTAATCTCAATGAAAGACTTTGATTTCACCTCAAGATCACTCTTGAAACCGATGGTTCAATTTCCGCGGGAGTGCCAGTGAGCTTGCCGATCGGGTCCACTTTTAAATTGAAATTTGGTCAGCATAGAACTGGTGGCGCTATACTGATCAGGCGTGTTTGTAGCAGACGACACGACGCTGGCCACGCGTCTCTCAGACGACCCAATATGTCAACGGGAGTGCACTATTTTGAATTATTTTTAACAGTCATCGCCCGGTTAACGATGACAATTCTTCTAATTATGATGAATTTGTCAAAATGATAAGATTAACATTCGCGATTACGTGTTATTCACCTTATTCATTAAGTATTCAACATTTAGGTTTCGCGTGGCCACCGTCGTCTGTGTAAATCCACAACGCCCTCAAACCTATGCTGACCAAATATTACGTTAAAACCTGGTTAAACACTGTTAAACGCGTTAAACGCCGGTCACCGACACATTCCGATGATTACCATAATTTATGTAATTTATGCAAACGGCACCGTTTTCGCTACGTGTATTAGTATACGACTTTCCTATCCCAAAATTAAAATTAGTACCCAAAGTGCGCGGTTCGAAATTATTGCGCGGTTCGTTTTTGGGATAAATTGACCTACGCTATAATTGTTCACCGCTAAGTGGCCTCTGAACTATATGTATGTTTGTGTTTCTAATTTATTTCATTTGAAAGGTTATTATTTGAGAAATCTTGAATCCATTTACTATATTTCCCACTCTGCCAGGTCACGGAATTTCTTATTGATCGAGCTTCTGGAATCCAGTTCGACAAACTCAAGGCAACTGAAGAAAGAGGGATTTATACCGAAGGCATGTACTTTTTGGATATCATCATGTGTTATAATAATAATGACCAATAGGAAGGGGCAGTCGTTATTTCTATTGGTCAAGGGGCAGTCCTTTGGAGGTTTTATTAAAGCCAAATATATAGTAGGCCAGTGGCAACCTACGTGTAGAGCTGTTTTCAGAGCCACCATCTTTACCCAGCAATAGTGTCCATTTTTTTGTACTCAACTGTTGTTACTCAACATGTTTGCAGTGTATGTCTCAGATTTTTGATATCGATTATTGGTATTGTACTAGCAAACATTTGAAGCACCTGGGCCCTATTTCGTTAAGTTAACCTAAGATTAATCTTCTTATGATAAGAAGAATAGTACCTTAGAATTTAAGAAGAACTCTATAGCAACTTTACACTTTCCACGCGCACAAGTGGTACACTAGGGACATTATATACAGCGCCTCCAAGTGACCGCATTGAACTGTTGAACCAATCATCCATGACTAAATTTTCCAAATACCAGAAGGCCAATAATAAAATAATGTTTGGTTGTCCTCGACCTCCCTATCTTATTTTCCGTCAGTTCTAAAACCTCGCAACCCTATTCATAGTCAAATTACCCGCTCATGCTTAACCGATGAACATACCTGTATTGTATCAGTGCAATAGTGGCGCCAGATTTGACTGCATATAGATCAGTGTGCAATAAAGGCATTCATGTGTAGCGTGTGATATGCTAAGATGACGTGAGTTCAAACACCGATAATTAGCCGTTGATGGGCAGAGTGTCGATTGGGAAATGTGTTGAAACTCTTTGTTGTTGTATTACGGTTTGTTTCTTTATTGACATCATTGTTCATGGGCCTATGGTGAGCGTGTGAACTCACTAAAAATGTTTTAAATATGACCAAATATAAGGACTGACCGGGGACAACTTAATTATTTATATTTTGGGACTTACGGGAGCATTGATATTAGACGATTTATAGATTAATCAATTTCAATAAGTAAGCTATCAAAATATGTATAAATAAGTATTATGGACGAAATCATTCTCTTTAATGCACAAATTACAGAGAAATCTTGAAATGAAAGTTGCAAACATTTTAAATTTTTGTTGAATTTTTGAATTTTTTGCAACACGTTAACTTTCACTCATCTGTATCGATCTGCTATGTTGCAGGGGAATGGCATTTGGCTATCATCTCATCCATAATAGTGGTTTGACTAATATTCATTACATCCATACCATTACACAACAAATTTGATTTGTCAATTTTCTAATATATTGACTCCCAATAGTTCGCTTTAGACAATTGACATCAGGGCAAGCGACCATTGCTGTTTAGCCGTGGTTCGATTCCTATTGTTCAGCTGGTCGCTAGTGGGCGCTGCATTTGATGTCCGTTATATGCTTGCGGTAGCACTTGTGCGCGGTAATTAGTTTTACTCTTTCAAAACAGATTTTTCAGAAACTTTTTTGTTGTTGTTTGTATATAAAGCGCAAATGTGAACAATAGCCCAACAGACATTAACAAGGTTAATGACCAGAGTGATTAAAAAACAAACTGGTAACTCTCGAAAGAGAGCTCTGAAAGGCCAATCAATTGGTTCACTGCAACTCAGAAAATATGCATAAAACAAGACACACAATGGGCAGAGGTTAAAAATGCCAATGAAAGTGACATAATAAGATAAAAGCCCAAACATAGATATAATAGAAATAATATCTGGAGGTCTGATGGGCATCAAGAGAATCTACACAACAAACTTGGAACTAAATCTACCAGGATCTGCCTGTTGTCACCTTTGGGGCGTGACGTATCACCTGCCCAGCTGGCTACATGCTTTACAGGACCACCATCTCCCCAACCAAGCATTAACCTACAACTTAATCCATGACCACCATACTAGTATATGTATCAGTCGGATGTTGAAAGGACTTGAATGAAGGGTGTCATGAAAGAGTGTGAAGGCTATGACAAGTTAAGAGTTTGAGAGAAGATGACAGTGCACACGGCACTTGAAAGCCTGGATTCCAGCTGCTGAAATGTTACCAACAATATCATCTGGAAGACTGTTCCATAAGAGAACAGCAGTGTGAATGAAGCTTCTGTCTAAGCAGCGAGTTCTGGCTGTCGGCGGAGAAAGAGCATGGACTGGCATTGATACGCTCGAACGGGTAGCACGGCGTTGGACATATGGTGCGGGAAGTAACCCTGCTAGATCATGTAGATCTTGTGGGCAGTTGGTAGTATACATCTTGTACAAGACCGTAGCCGCTGCTACCTGTCGCCTGTGAAGCAGGCTGTCAATTTTGAGCTGTGAACGAGCAGTAGCTTCATTAACTCCAATGATTCCAAGTGCCTTCTTTTGGATGTTGTCAAGCTGGCTTAGGATGGTGGGTGAAGCATTCGCCCAGCTTAGTGAAGCATACTCCATACTGCTGCGGACTTGCGACTTGTAGACAGTAGATCTACCTTTAGCCTCCAGTTTATTTGCAACTCTGTGTAGAGCGCCAAGCTTTTGACCAGCTTTAGTTGCAATGCCTGAGATGTGCTTTGACCAGGTAAGCTTGCTGTCAGTGGTGACGCCCAAGATATCCAGCTCTTTTGTAGATGGTAGTTTGATATCCAGTTCTTTTGTAGATGGTAGTTTGCACTCTCCAAAGTAGATATCAAGTTCAGATAGGGATCTTTTCCTGGAGATTACCATGGTCTTGCATTTGGTAGGCTCAAAGGTCACCTTCCATTCGTCAGCCCATGCTTTCATGTTGCTTAGATCTCTGTTGAGAATAGCAGCTACTGTGTTGGGATCGGTTGATGACTTAATGGGTGCAAAGCAATAAAAACAGAGAACAGTAGTGGGCCAAGGATAGATCCTTGTGGAACAGAAGCATTTATTGGCGCAGTGTTGGATGCCTGACCTGACATGACGACGTAACTTGATGGATCTATCAGATAAATAGTTTTCTATCCACAAAAGCAGTCTTCCAGTAACACCTTCAGCCAACAGTTTCGTGCATAGTCCGTTATGCCATACCTTATCGAAAGCTCCTTTAATGTCAAGGGCGTTTGGTCTAGGGAGTGGTTCTAACTTCTGTGACAGGATGTTGAGGAGATCAGCTGTGCTGTGGCCTGCTCTAAATACAAACTGTCTGCTGGAAATCAGGTTATTGCTTAGAAGAAAGCGTTGGAGTTGTTTCTGTACTACAGCTTCCATGAATACTGATGTTGCTTAGCAGCGAGATGGGACGATACTTTGTTGGGTCAGCCTTGGATCCTCTCTTATGAATTGGAGTGACCGAGGCTATCTTCCATTGGTTTGGAAACACACCATGCTTGAAGCAGAGGTCAAAAATCCTGCAGAGCGGGCTGGCGAGCTCAGCACAGCATTCCTATAGAACCTTGGTCGGGATAAGGTCTGGTCCAGTGGCTTTATCTGGATTGAGGTGATTTAGTAGTTTTCTCACTTCCTTGGGTTTGAAGACTATCTTGTCAAAAGATTTGTTTGTTGAAGGATGAACATTTGGAGCCTGGTCTTTAGCACCTTGGAGTCTGCATTTTTCTGCAAATGTCTGACAAAAAGCTTCTGCATTGTCCCTTGCTGTGATGTGGGTAACGTTTTGATGATCGATCACTGGATCTCAGATCGAGCTGTTCTGCCAGAGAGAGTGTTGATGATTCTCCACGATTTTTTGCTGCTCAGCGTTTTGTCTGCGAGATCTTTTCTCAATTTGGCGTTGTAATATCTCCTAGCTTGCTTCTCAGCTTGGTTGTAGGAATGTCTAGCTTCAGCAAACTTTGCCTTGTTGGCATCAGTTTGATCCTTTTTGGCTTTCTTAAAGAGACGATGCTTCTTTTTAGATGCCCTACGGCATTCATCGTTGAACCAAACCTTGTCTCCGGTCCTATTGGTGATTATATACGTCATTCATATATTTTTGTCCATTGATTGGTTAAAAGGTGGTCACATGATCAAAAATAAACACGCTATTTTTCCAAAAGTACTATTTACGGCTCCCAAAAGTACTATTTACGGCTCCCAAGAAGATTATTTACGGCTCCAAAGAAGACTATTTACGGCGCACTTCGGCAGTTTCACGCGGCGTTGTACTCCGCGTGACGCGAGAGGGCGCACAATTTGCATCCCGGGCGCAGCATGACGATCGTTCGATGCACTGCCTTTGAATTGAACTTTTGAAACTTTTTAACTGATGAAGATTGGAACTTACCGTATGATTTTTGAATGTGAATTTTATGGAACTAGAAATATATGAATGACGTATATAAAACAAATATATACTGCCTTTATTCGAATCTCTGGATTAAAACTATGGTCCCTTGGTGACTGCAATAGTGCTTTTTTGCTTCGGGGCTGCGCCCCTCAGCAAAATAGCACTATTGCAGTCACCTCGGGTCCATAGTTTTAACCAGAGTCTCTCATGGCAGTATATATTTGTATACAGTCTTACTTGGGATGAACAGGTCGATAGCATCGCAGATGATATTGGTGACTTTAGAGCAAGCAGTTTCACAAGCAAGCATTTTCCCAACTTTCAAAGCCTATCTCAAGAATTACTGGGCCGATATTAGGAATGTTTGTATTATTTTAATGCATTTCTCATTGTGATTCCAAATATAGTTATTTTTACATATTTGAAATATTTGGTGACATTTTTGGAATGTCGTCTGCACACGCCTGCTACATGGAAAGTGCTAAGATAACCTCTGACCTTTTCTTAAGTTAAGAAGGAAGTTAAGAAGGAAGTTAACATGTTGAGAAACTCGTTCATGCATTTGTCTCTTCTCGATTGGACTCAAATAACAGCATATTATATGGACTTCCAGCTTCTCAAATAAGCAAATTACAGCGCATCCAAAATGCCGCTGCCCGGTTGGTAACCTTGACAAAGAAGCGTGTACATATAAGCCCAGTGTTAAAAGATCTTCACTGGTTGTCTGTGGAGAGCCGTATTGTTTTTAAACTTATGCTTTTGACCTACAAAGCACTAAATAACCAGGCTCCAAAGTACTTATGCGACCTTATTTCCATCAAGGAACCCACACGCACTCTTAGGTCAAATGCATCTGTCATCTTACAACGGAGGAAAACTAACACTGTCACCTACGGCCAAAGATCATTCTCTCATGCATCTCCTGAACTCTGGAACCGGCTCCCATCTCATGTTAGAAATGCCACATCACTGCAGCAATTCAAGAGCTCGCTCAAGACTCACCTCTTTCAGCAAATGACTTTATAATGTTTTGTATCTTTGTTCATATTTTGTACTTTTTTGTTCAGCGCACTGGGGTCTTGCGACGGAGTGCGTTTAATAAGCATGGTGTTTTTTTTATTATTTATTATTAAGAAGGATATTTTGCTTAAGTTTTTTTATGAAATAGAAGATAAGAATAATCTTAACTTAAGAATAATTCAGGATTTAAGAAGAATTAATTATTTTAAATTCCAACTTTTATACAAAGATTTAAAAGTTTAAGAAATAGGCCCCGGGTCAGGATTCAGGAACATTTTGTGAGGTGCATCAACGATCTGATATGCTGTTTACACGTTTCCCATGAGCCTTATTGATATCGTATGTCATCGCCATATACAGTAACTACTAAGACATAGCTTGCAGCCATATGGTACAAAAAATGAATCGGGATGAAGACCTCAAGTGCAAAAAATAATAGTTGTGAGAAAAACGGATTTAAAATATCTAACTTTATCTGCAGATTACGAAGTTCACTGTGCTAAACCTAAACTTAAAATACTCGAATGCAATTTCAAAATAAAACGTTTTCTGGTGAAAATAATTAACCTTTCTATTATTTATTTTCTATAATCGATAGTCAAGAATCTTTCGTCCACGATATTCATGAATCGTTGGATCGAATACATTTTCTCGAAATTGAATGTCAATAATATAAGTAGGCTATGCATATTTGGAATGAGCATATTAAAAAGAACAATCGGTTTCATTTGGTTAAAATCGGACGTTTTCGCCCCACATAGTGGGATGAAAGTTTATACATGGAAGTTCTTACATTTTAATTCCACTTACACGAGACAGACAATATTTGAATTTTAATAGGAGAGAAACGTGTTTTGAAGATCAAGGTCAAAGGAGATAACAACGAGAATAAGACTAAAGCCATCGTGTCTCTAACGCCCTCACTCGATGCAGACATGAAAAGCGGCATGACGATAGAGGTAATAAAACTGCAATACGATACTTATTTTTTACCGTGGTTTACACCCACCCAATAATGAACACCCAGCGGCACATCCATTCTTACTCTGGTGAGCAAAATCATTAAACAACTTTAACCAGTCATTGATTACACGCACTGAACATTGTTGCTTAAAAGCTGTAACTCCCCTCGCTGTTTAAAAAGTATAAACAATGCTTGGTTACATTTTTAACTCGGGGCCTATGTATAATACGCTATTTTTGCTGTTAATCATCCACAAGTTAATTTCTTATAGAGTGTATGAGCGTGTTTCTACTCAGTCAGCACGCAGGTATCGCTTTCAATGAGTGACCTTGCCGATTTCTAACCCACGCAAAGATCGATTTCAGGATGTCAACCTTGCGCTAAAACCTTACGAGAAGTTTGTTTTCCCTAAATTAATTGAGGTAGGGTTTGCTGGCAGCCATGATGGCGAAGTAGGTGGATTGTTCGTAATTTTCTCTATAATATGATGCCAAATCTGACATATTTGGTCCACAAACAGTGATTTTATCGCTAATTTTAGAATTTACCAACTTTCGTGACTTTGCTTCTTGTAACTATTCACTTGACCGGACTAAAATTCGTACGATATTTTAAGAGCAATTTCCGTACTAACGGAATCTTAAGCTTTAATTTCATATAAAAACATTGATGCCCGACTTCTTTTTTGATAAGAAAAACCGAGTTTGATTTTCACCAATTTTCGGTCAGAAAACGAAACTTACGATCCCACGTTAGGCCTCGCCAACTTGATTTTTAGTTTCCCGTAACACGCCCGCGCTTCATTTTCATGCCCGCGCTTCATTTTCATGCCCGCGTTTGAATTCATTATTGAAATCTTTGAAAAAAATACCGTTTTCCAATGAAAACGTCCGAATTCATGCATTTTGTGTGATGAAATTGTGAAATGTTTATTCATTTTGACCAGAATAGCCTTTCTGTAATTTTTTTTTATCATATAACATTGTGCAGAGCAGAAGGATCGATTTCGAACCCCGGACCTCCCGCTCCCAAAGCGAACCCTTTACCATCTGAGCTATCAAGCGAATCTGAATATAAACGTGAGATTTAAACAGTTGATCAACAACCCATCGACGCTACGAAATGAATTTAGATCGAGACAAGATTCGAGGAGCTATATTATAAGCATTCACTTGACCGGACTAAATAATTTTATAAAATTGTAAGCATGTTTCTAGTTACAAAAGACTATGAATATTATGATACGAATACGATGGTTAAAATTGATGCCTGATTCTTCAGAAGTGACTTTTTTACCGTGGATTTGGCTTTAGTTTCGTCAAGTTTTTCTTGAATTCGGGTTTGTGTGACTGCAATAATTTGCACCGAAAATACAACATGTCATGAAGTTCACAGATAATATTAGATAATAGTATTTGCATTAACATGCCTTTTTATTATACTATTTCATGGCAAATGTGTTTGAAATGTGTGATTATAATCATGAAAAGAGCTAATTTACATTGTGCTATTACGAGGTCAACTATGACTGCGAAGACGTATCGCTACGGGTGAGTACTTCCGGGTCGCTTTGCTGGGTTAGAAACGGAACGGCTTTTCGCGTGGCTGCATACTGACTGTACTGGGCAACTTACCATTACTTACCGGTAAGTTTGAAACAGCCAGATACCGTTAAGAATCGGTAAGTTTTGTAACGGCACAAACCAGGTTTGGTACCGGTAATTAACGGTAAGTTTCCCTGTAGAAACATACAGCCGATTAATCTTACCGTTATGTTCTGTGAACCGTGTCACGCTGGATTATACACATTGTGAGGCAATCTTTTTCAGATGGGGCGGCATTGTTTGGTATAACAAAAGGGCAAATGTCGTGTCCCATCGACTTAAAGGTAACTTTTCGCGAGTAGAAACAGGGGGGGGGGGGGTGGGAATTTAAAACTTACCGGTAAATCTTACCGTTTAATCTTACCGTTAACTTTGCCTGAACTTTGCAGTGCCCCGTAGAAACACGCTCAATGCATTACTAAGTCACTATGAGCGTGTTTCCACTGGGGCACTGCAAAGTAAATATAAACTGGGTATAAGTTTAAACCCACCTATTGGTGAAAAATATTTCCTCGCGATGTTGTACAGCTAGCGTTCATGCCGCCATTATTGACGATATTAATTAGTACGTGCCAAAAAACACTTAACCACAAGAACAGTCATTTTTTTGTTAACTCACAAGCAAGTCTAAGTACTAACATGTACGTGTTATTAATCTTATAAGCCAGACAATCCTAAAGTTGTATTGGCTATTACCACCTCTGTTCTACCATTTTCACTCAAAATCAACGTTAAATCAACGTTAATGATTTTGAGTTGCACGCATGACTACTTTCAAATGTCGATTAATGATTAAACTTGGGAAACTGTTTAGTGTTGCCTTGGTTTTCCAACGCCATTGGCTTTGGGAATATCTATTTTAGTAATGTCTATGAATGTGATATTTAGAATGCTTCCGATTGGTATCGCGAGTACGTATTAAATCAATATGAAATGCAAATTCGGGCAAATTGTGTTCGCCGTCGCCAACTGGATCGTTTCTGTGTCGAATCATGGTCGAATCGAGCGTCACTAGACTCACTTTAATAATATGTGTTGCGGGAGGGCAGTCACCATTTTCAAGAAAATAGCCGGTCCTTTTTACAAACCTGTGTATACTTTTATTCGTTTAGGGGGTTACATTGGGGGAGAGAACACGCAAATTCCTCAGCTGATGACACATTTACATTCATCTTTTAAAATGTATTTTCCATTGGTAATTATACGATTGGTGTTTGATTACTGTTGTTGGCGCCGTTTCGTTAAATTGTAGAATAAATTGAAACTCATTTTCTGTAATCAAACGTATTGATGTCGCTGCTCCTCCTTTGTTCGTTTATTTATTGCAGAACAATATACAGCGACGAAAACTGCAAGATGCGTTCGAATTGATAGGAGCTAGTATAATCGGAAAGAACAGGGATAAGCATGATAAGGAGTGTGTCCAATACGATCTGGTTGTGACAAATAGTGAAAAGTTTGAAGCATTGAAGACTGATAGGACGGGCAATGTGAGAATCGGTGACCAAAGTATTGTGGAAGTGTCATCTGATATACAATTCGAAGTACACCCCGGGGAAAGTCACGGTAAGAGGTTAAACACAAGCCAAATGGCCGTTTTGATTTTAAATAACCCAGTTCCTCATCTTCGAAGTAGGAGGTGTGGGGTGGGGGGGGGGGGGGGGAACAATGTCAGAAGCACTGTATTGGAAATTAAAAGTGGAACAGTCAATATTTTCATTTTGGACAAAATGAAGTCCACTTGTTTTCCCTCTACCCCGTTTTGATGACTAGTAACTGTAAAAAACGAGACAAAAAAACCCACCGGGAGTAGTGTAGGGTGGGTTGGGGTGGTTGTGTGGGTGAGGTGGTAGTTTTGGGATCGAGTGGGGTGTTGATGTGACATGAAATCCAGGGGCATTCCCCAACCCCTCCCCCCCACCCCTAATTCGCCGCTAATATCAACCTCTAAAACTTTAATTAAAAAGACCTCGCTGGTTCAAAGCCATGTGGAGTGATTGTTTCAAACGATTAAAGGTTGAATTCAAGTTCTATATCATTCCAACCCCCTCCCCTCCCCTCCCCACCCCCACCCCGCCACCGCCGCTTGTATACCCCTAGACTTTAATTGCAAAGACATCGCCGCCGGCTCAAAGTCACGTGGAGTTGATACTAACCATCTTTTCAAACAATTTAAGGTTGAATTCAAGTTATACATCCTTAATTAGTTGGCTTTCAAATCCCGTTTATTTGATTGTAAGTTTACTTTTCTAAAACTGCAAATATGTTTGATCAACAACGAGCACTAAACATCATATCACTTTTCCCGTCGATAATAGCCTTATGTCACTTAAATTTTATCTTGAAAAAGCCCGAATAGGCGAAACGTCGGTTAATAAAACTGTTATGCATCGTATAGGGGAGGATGGGGCAACTGGTCCTGTTAAGCATATTTCATGATATAACAGATTAAAGCTCGTGTAAATATTTATGGAATTGCTATGAAAATATCACCCATGTAACTGTTTACATATAACATATAATCGATGTTCAAAAATATTTAAAAAAAAGGCCAATTACCAAAACTTTACTTGGCGTGGACCAGTTACCCCATCATTAGGGCAACTGGTCCAATATGTTCCAATGGTTAGAATACACAGAAATCAGTGAATGGCATCACGGAAACTAGGCAGTATTTTCTTTACAAACACATTTCCATATTATTTAACGTGTAAAAAGGATACATGTCTTATGAAACCCATGTTTTATACAGTTTTCGTGGTTAACGTGTAAATAACGGTATGAACCTACTTAAATGGTTACATGGTTGTGATGTTCAGATACCCCATACATTTGTCTATATACCCCTATCTTTAATGATTTTAACTACTTCATACACATCATTTAGTACTTAGAATAAACTATCTTGCTAATTAGCAAGCTTTTCATGTCACGGGGAAGTAAGTCAATGTTACAATGACGACGACCCAACGGTTAATATACGGCCATGTGTTTTGAACTGACCACCCAAAAAGGGTGGCGGCGTTGCATTTTTGGTGACGAATCATCCATCTCTCTCTATTAACTCAACAACTATATGTGGTAGAGCTGTGGTAGAGGTGTCATTTGAAAGCTTATTTATCTAGCTACACCGTGTGAATAAATCAGGTATGATGGTGGCGGTGGCGGCGGTGGCGGTGGCGTCGTGTACAATCTCTATGGGGAATATAGAAAATGTTCCCAATTCTACGTTCAAATTACAATAACTCCTCATTTCTGTATGGTACAACCATGATTTTGCTCTCATTTTATCGATTGTTTTATCAAGTTTCTGTTTCAACAAACGTGTCAACTCTTACGTAACAGTTGTAATCACGAATCGATTGCATTGTCTTTGGCTTTTTCCCTATTCACTACACAGTAAACTTGCCCTAATTCATCGGTTTTACATACATGACTATAACAACAAAATTATTCAACCGATTATAGCAAAATTATACATTTTTGGAAAGCTCTTGAATAGGGGAATTCAGAAATCTTGCTTAAAATAGGATAGGGTGAATAGCCCACAAAATATATGTGTAAACTCTAATACATTTGAAATGTAAACGTTTGTGCTCATTTACTTCCCGATATAGTATATTTCAACAAGTTACACTTGACAACCATTTTGTTCTGATGGGTAAATTGCATGAGGTACTAATATGCACAGTAAAATGATGATCGGGATAGGAATAAAAAAAAATATTGAGCTGAAATAAAAATATGAAAAAAAAATCGATATTTTTTGAACATTCTTAATCACAACATGTTACCATTAGGTTTTATGCAAATTCCAATCGCATATTTAGATTCCTTGTAAGATTACCGTTCAGAAAATATATACTTTTTATGGGGTAGAACAAGTAGTTATTGCGATATGCTAATTCGAATCTCAGATGGTGTAAAATGTAAAAATCTGGACATGCAACGGGAAGGGTGGCGAGTTCAAAACACATGGCCATACACAAAAAGCAGGGAATAAGATAAATGGTGTAAACAGCAAGCGAAATTTTCGACTGCACATTTTTGAGATAAAACCCGGGATAAAACGGTATGAACCTAGTTAAATGGTTACATGGTTGTGATATTCAGATGCCCCATACATTTGTCTATATATATATATACCCCTTTCTTTAATAATTGTATTTACTTCATATAATCATCATTTAGTACGTATAATAAACCATCTTGATATTTAGTCAGCTTTTCATGTTACAGGCGAAGTTAGTCGATATGAAAATGATGACCCAACGGTTAATATACACAAAAAGCAGTGAATAAAATACGTAAACCATGATATTTCGTCATTGACAATATCTTTACAGACAACATTCAAAATATAATAAAGATGTAATTCATAATACCGAGGTTTTAAACCATTCTAAAGCAATTATATGTCATATTGTAATAATTCAATAGCAGAAATAGTGGTATTAGATCCACAATGCCCCAAAATGTCTAAGAACTAGAAAGAATGTGAATTATTTCATATTCAATTCGCATTTCAATACCGAGTCATGTTTTATTGACACTAACAACTAATTTTCAAAATGAATTTTACAATTTTGATTAGGTTTAGCAGGTGGACCAGTTGCCCATACCCCTTTGGACCACTTGCCCCAACAAATGAATCAGCACTTTGTCGAGATGAAACATTATTCAAGCACGCCTGTAACGTAATATATTTTAAAAGTTGAAGCATTCTTTAAATGATAATATTGATCGCAAATCCAAACCACCAATGTCCAAAGTCAGCAACATGCGCCATTGTACGGTCGTTACAACCACAACCTATGGTTTTAATCTATGTTTTAATCATATTTCGGAAAGTCCCTGAGCACACTACAATAAAACACCCATCAAATGCAATATGCACTATAGGGACGCACTATTATATATCCAGGGGGGAGGGGGCGGGGGGGGGGGGGGGGGGGGGGGGAGCATGGAAGTTAGGGTCAGGCTGAATTTGTTTTTCTTCACCAGGGTTTAACACATTTTTTTTGCCAGTAGAGGCACATTTTTTCATATCCAAAGGAGGCAACATTTTTTTTTCAAAGCCAAAGGAGGCAACATTTTTTTTTCGAAGCCAAAAGGATGCAACATTTTTTCTTCTTCTAAGGTGATTTATTTTCCTTCCATCAACCAAGATTTTAATGACGGCCAGATTCATAGCTTCGTAGTTGAGCAGTGAACATGTGGTACTAATGTAGGGTCTGCATGTGTTTTACCCAGCCCAGTGTCAATACGATCTACCGACAAACATTCTCTTCCACTGGGATGTTCGTGTATGAACTCATACCATAAATGAATCAGTGGCGTAGCTAGTTATTCATATGGGGGGGGGGGGGGGGGGGGGGGGGCGGGGGGGGGGGGGGGGGCGACAAATGAAAATGTAAATGAACTGACAAAATTTTTGTGAGTCAAGAAATGCGCGCGTAGCACATGAACATTTTCGACTTTACACCTATTTTTGGAACGATTGAGCTCCATTTTGGCTCTAAACGAGCTGGTACCAAAGAATGTTGAATTTTTGGAAGACGTATAGCGCGCAATTTTTTTCATCTGTGTACTTTTGACCATAATAATTCCATGATTCATTTGGTCAAATGAACCGACAGTGCCAATCTCAACCGACACGACGTCAATACTGGGGGCGGTCACCCCCCTGCCCCACCTCTGGCTACGCAACTGACATGAATCCATACAGTCAACTAGCGTGTAACACTCGCTTCGCTCGCGACCCGCTAGATGGTCCAGCGGTCCAAGCAAACCAGCGGTTCTCGGCTTGTTTGAGAGAATCAAAAACCAAAAACTAAGTAAGACCTAGGCTATTTTTTGTTTTTTGACCCAGGCCCAACTATTTTGTATTTCATATTACAAACGTGCATGCGCACATCTATTAGGTAGACCTATGGTTTTTTTTAAAATTCATATTATAGACGTGCATGCACACACCTATAGGTAGGCCTATGTGCTGGTTTTTGATTTAACCTTTGTATTTCAGAGCGGATAGGCCAAGGCATGGCCAAATTGGGAAAATATTCACATATCACGCAGGCGATGCATTGGTTTTTTCCACTTAACTTTTGTATTTCAGATTACAAACGTGAATGTTTCAACCCATTCTCCCCACTCCCCTTAATCCACATTTATAAATATCCGGGATGAAGGCCCAGTATTGTATCTAAAGAGATAAAAGTTCCCCCTTCAACATGTTTAATACCCGAAACATGCATTTCTCCTCACTACCCTTAACTCACGTTTAATATCCGGGATGAATGCCCAGTGTTGTATCTATAGTGGGGGAAGGGGACGGCAATATCGTATCCAGGACGGTGTTGATGGGGAGGGTTGGGGGGAGGGGGGAGGCAAATGTTATATCCTTGTGAGCGGAGTGAGCGAAGCAAGTGGAGCGACCAGGGGGTGAGGCCAGGAGCCCGCCTTAGGGCCTCTGGTGGGGTCCAGGGGTGAATCCCCTGGAAGCTCGTCGGTTTTCGGCATTTTTAAGGGAAATATTCAGCATTCTGAAGCAAGAAGAATTAGGGTGGTTCGAGATCCATTATAATATCGAAACCTGTATAAAAAAAATATTTTCAGTTTATATGTTGAAACATTGGAACTAATATGCGCGCAAAAATTGTGATTTTTTAACACTAAAAAGGTACAGTATGACGTTTTAAACGTCCTCCACGTAATATTTAGAATATTTGGTGAGGTTCGAGAGCAAATATAATGTTGAAACCTGCAGAAAAAAATATTTCAGTTTTTGAATTTAAATGGTCATGGAAAACTTTCCTGAAGCCGTCTTGTTAAGCTTGAATAATGAAACATTGTAACTAAATACGCGCGTATCGCGCAAATTTGGCATTTCTAACACTTAAATGGTCCAGTTTGATGTTTTGAACGTACCCCACATAATAATGTGGTGTGCTTCGAGACCCATTATAATGTTGAAACCTGCAGAAAAAAATGTGCGAAAAGCGCGCAAATTATTTCAGTTTTTAAACTAATATGGTCATAGAAAACTATCGTGAAGCCATCTTATTCAGCTTGAATAATGAAGCATTGAAACTTATACGCGCGAAGCGTGCAACAATTGGCATTTTTAACAATTAAAAGGTCCAGTATGAAGTATTTAACGTACCCCACATAATATTTGGTGTGGTTCGAGACCCATTATAATGTTGTAACCTGTATATACGAGGGTCGTTCAATAAATAATGAAAGTGATCATGGTATGGGATGCATGAGTGATTCTATTGAGGGATAATGTGATCAATACAAAGTATGAACCTTTGTCTTTCAAACAATACACTTTTAGATTGTTAGATACCTTTGATTATGTAACGTCATTACCATAAACACAATAGGTTTCAGACACTGACTGAAATCTGTCAATTATTTGGCTGGATATGTAATATGTTGAATATGGGTTGATTGATACATTTGCGTACATCTCGGCAATGCAAGCATACAAAACAGATAACACTTGGCACACAAACTGCTCACAAAAAGTATCGAAACACTTAGCAATGATCCAATATATAACGGCTGGAAAGGGTATGCATTAATCGAAGCAAATATTCAAGTACGTAATTTTGTTCTGCGTATTTTGACACCTCGATCGTTGAGATACGATGTTGCGGAGCGGAGTTATTGTCATTTCAATGATCGTGAGTCCAGTTTCAAAAGTGACACTCATCCCTATTGAAAAACACGAATCTGATCATTCTAAACAGTAATGTAAACCTCTTTCTATAGGATGATTGTCACTTTTGAAACTGGACCCACGACCATTGAAATGACAATAACTCCGCTCCGCAACATCGTATCTCATCGATCGAGGTGTCAAATTACGCAGAACAAAATTATGCACTTGGTTATTTGCTTCGATTAATGTATACCTTTTCGAACCGTTATATATTGGAACATTTCTAAGTGTTTCGATACTTTTTGTGAGCAGTTTAGTTAGAACACACACTTATCTCTGCTTGACACTCTTTTTTAGATCTGAATTCAAGAAGGGACCATCTCAAATACGCTTTTATTTAGCAAAATCCTCAATAATATAGCTTAGAAAACAACAAAAGATAAAGAACAATGGAGGGATTATACTTTAGTAAATTGTTGTGGGATGAAAGCAATAATAGTGGAGATTTCAAGAGGAGCTATTCATAAAATAGAAATTATGTGACGATAACTCTAATAATACATATCTAGTAGCTCGAAAGATACCAGTAATAAGAGAGGTTGTGGCATCCATATTTTATTTAATACATTCATGTATATCTTCATTTTGACTACATATCACAATATTTATACACATTGATTTTAGCATTGTTCATTATTTCTGGAATTTGAAGGCACAGTAAGCTTTTATCTGGTAAATTTCATTATCTTAGCCATTTTGGCCCAGTTCAAAATGATCTGCCATCTGCGCATGCGAATATTTTCTGCAGGTTTCATGCGAATAAGTTCAAATAATTAGTAACCTATCATATGGAATCTCCCAAACTGGTTAATTGCTTGGATTTTTTCTAAATTGTTTGATTTTCCGCAATATTAGTGATTCACTGACTGGGCATTTTTCAATGAAATTGGCTATTTGAAATACTGATATTTGTATACTTTTTATTCAATTGCCTCTCCTTACTTTTTCCTCTTATACTACATATATCATATTACACAGGGATTAAAGTTATTGTCTTTTTTATCATACTTACGCGAAACAAAATTGGGATTTACCTGATTCTGGTGTCATGTTATGCAATCTTCTTACCACATCTTTCATACAAACAATTCAAATTTACCGCTAAATAACTGATTTAGCAGTGTCCCAAGTGTACTTACTTTGAGACAATGCTATGACATCATAGTTCACACTTAGAAATCAAAAACTGAATTGTTTAAAAGACAAAGGTTCATACTTTGTATTGATCACACTACCCCTCAATAGAATCACTCATGCATCCCATACCATGATCACTTTCATAACTTACTGAGTGACCCTCGTAGTGTATAAAGAATGCGCCATCTTGTTCAGCTTGAATTATTGACACATTGAAACTAATACGCGTGAAGCGTGCAAAAATTGGCATTTTTAACGCTTAAAAGGTCCAGTATGAAGTATTTAACGTACCCCAAATAATATTTGGTGTGGTTCGAGACCCAATATAATGTTGAAACCTGTAAAGAATGCGCACGAAGACTTTCAGTTTTGAAACTAAAATGGTCATGGAAAACTTTCTTGAAGCCATCTTGTTTAGCTTAGATTTTTTGTTTTCACATTTTTTTTGCAGATTTCGGTGACATTTTAGGTTTTAAAAACAACAACAAAACCTGCCCACCCGACCGACCCTACTTTAAAGGTCCATCTGCCTGTAAAACGGTGTTTTTCTTTATCATCTACACTGCAAAAAGGTTGCTTAAATATTTACTCAACATTTTCCACAACGTTGTTCAAGTATGCAACCGCTTAACTGTTGAGTAAAATTTGCCCAACACCGTTGGATAACATGTTTTCACCAACAGTTAAACAATTTTAGTTACTCAAAAGTTGGACAATTATATTCACTCAACAGTTGTTCAAGTATGCAACAGCTCAACTGCTGAGCATTTTTTAACCATTTGTTGAGTGTTTTATTGTTTATTGGTAGTGGGCTTTTATTTAGTGATTTGTTGGGTATTTTAAACCTATACGAACATGACGAAATAAGCTTATTACATGGATGACCACATAGATTTCTTATTCTTGACAGACCAAGCTTCAAACATTCAACACCGGACTCACACAACGCCTGTCAGGTGTCATAAACTCTGATGTTGATGCGGATTCACCGTTTTATTTACCAGATTATAATTTATCTAGATCCAGAGATCTCAGCTCGTGCAAACAGTTGCTCGTGCACAAGACGCCATAATGATTGAATGACGCAATCACGAAATTGGTTTTTTGTTGAGAACAGTTGCCTAAAATTCACATGTGCGTAACTTGTAGCAACTGTTGCGTGATTGTCCTCAATGCTCATGCAACAGTTGCTAAAGTGGAATATTTGTACGCAACATATTTTAGCAACAGCAACATTTTCCACCAACATGTTAAGGACATTGTTTTCGACGAATTGATCAACGCTGGGGATTTTTTACTTTTATACAACGCCTAACTTTCTACATATATTGAATGAATTTTAATCAACACGTCAACCAACGGATGATAAAAGTACTTTTAGCAACGTATTTTAAGCAACCTTTTTGCAGTGTACTATATAATAATTAATTACGCATTTTGCTTATCCTATGTAAACTCTGCAAGCGATTGGTATAAATCTCATATTTGATGCACCAGTTCACAAGCTCTCCCAACGTCCCCCACTTGTAATTCAAAGTAGGTGTTGATGCATTGATTAGGCATTTTGGTAAAGTAGCGCTTGATATGTTTGCCCATTGAGCATGTTGAGTAGGGGTGATATATATTCTTTTTTTACCATGAGCAGGTCATCTTTTTTCAATTTTTTAACCATGAGCAGATCATTTTTTTAATACCATGAGCAGGTCATTTTTTTATTTTTTATTCTTTATGTAAGTGGATTTTTTTTTTACTGCAGGTGGGTGAAGATTTATTTTTATTTTTAAATTTCCATGCCCCCCCCTGGATATCTAATGGTGCGTCCCTTCGCATCTTAAGATGACTGTACTGCATGTATATATTTAATGTTGCATATATATCAATCATATAAAGTACATTAAACATGATCTATTCTAAACCCATCTTCATAAATCGCCCATACTATCTGTGAATTTTCAATAACTCACTCAAGGAGGTAGCTTCAAAGATCTGGAGATTATCACTTGTGTAAATACCCTAAAGTTGCAAATGTTTTGGAATGTAGAAGGTAAGGATATATGTCAAGTTTCAACATAAGTCGTACTGTTCAAACGAAAGCAGTATGCCCATACAATTACAAAACCCTCAATTTCGGACTTGCCCCATAGGACCAGTTGCCAATATTCCCCTAAACGTATCTTCTTTTATTTGCTTCTGCATTTTACTCAGCGATGTGACGTACCGTTAAAAATTAGGCTTGTGCCACTTTAAGAATATTATGCTTTTGTGGAATAAGTGTAATTTTCATCATTGAACATTTCGTATTTGGATCTGATGTTTGTACAAGCGTCAAAATGACCTTTCATATACTGTTTGATTTGTCGATTTTGGTTGCAAAAAGGTTGCTTAAATATTTACTCAACATTTTACACAACGTTGTTGAAGTATGCAACCGCTTAACAGTTGCGTAAAATTTACCCAACACCGTTGGATAACATGTTTTCACCAACAGTTGAACAATTCCAGTTACTCAACAGTTACACAATTTTAATTACAAACAGTTGGGTATTATTAATTAACCATTTGTTGGGCATTTTGTGACTGTTGCTTAATTTGTGAATTGTTTTCATTATTATATTGAGCATTTTTGTATCGCAACTGTTGCTTAATTGATCAAATATAGCCATATGTTGGGTATTTTATTTGTGTCAAGTTTTTATTATATATTGAGCATTTTTGTATAGCAACACGCGGTAGGCAAAATAATGTGAATTCTGGGCGATGCAGCAGAGCTACATACATCACTTCCTCCCGGTAGTGAACCGGTAACTTGTAATGGGAATTCTAGGCGATGCAGCAGAGCTACATACACTATTCCCGTTCGGTAGTGAATCTGTTATTTATTTTAACATGTTATCTAACTATAGGCTTATACATGATATCTGACATCTCTTATCAATGGTGTTATTACTGAACGTTTGCCAAACGTAGTTTTGCTATCTGGGTATGAAGGTATAAATAGTACATATTATATAATACATAAACATATTTATGTGATTCTTTTGGTGCAAAATAGATCACATGACATGAACTATTCAGTATATGTCCATGTCGTGTATTTTTTGGCTATAAAATTCGACTATTCAATATTCATCGCTAGCGACGTCGCTATAACACCGTTGAAATGATATTCATAAACAATATATGTCAAACAAGGATGGCAATTTTAAACTATTTGTCAGTGTATTCCCTTTTGGATGCCAAGACAGAATAATCTAATTGTGGTCCTGCGCTGCAAAAAGGTTGCTTAAATATTTACTCAACATTTTACACAACGTTGTTCAAGTATGCAACCGCTCAACTGTTAAGTAAAATTTGCCCAATAACATGTTTTCACCAATAGTTGAACAATTCTAGTTACTCAAAAGTTAGGCAATTATATTCACTCAACAGTTGTTCAAGTATGCAACAGCTCACGAAATTGGCTTTTTTGGACAACACTTGCCTAAAATTCACATGTGCGTAACTTGCATCAACTGTTGCGTGATTGTCCTCAATGCTCATGCAACAGTTGCCAAAGTGGAGTATTTGTACGCAACATATTTTAGCAACAGAAACAGTTTCCACCAACATTTTAAGGACATTGTTTTCGACGAATTGCTCAACGCTGGGGATTTTTTACTTTTATACAACGCCTAACTTTTTACATATATTGAATGAATTTTAATCAACACGTCAACCAACGGATGATAAAAGTACTTTTAGCAACGTATTTTAAGCAACCTTTTTGCAGTGTATCCAAAGGTATGCATGCTTGTTTGACCACGAAAAAACAAGATCGAAGTTTTGCCAGTTTTTTTGAAAGAAATCATCCATGTGTAAAATGATGTTTTGTTTATTACCCTTTCGAAGCATTTCTTCATAAAAATAGCACACATATTTTACAATTTTTGGTCAACTTTAATGAAGCATATTTTGTTGATAGGATAAAGCAATTGAGACCAAACAAACGGTATTTGACAGGTCATTTGGTCATCTTGTAGCCCATATCAAAATCAATTAGTAAAATACTCATTATCAAATGAGCAAAATGACTCTTTCCACGAGCATCTCTTTTTCTTAACAAGTGGCACAACCCGTTTCGTTGGTACCGGTGATTGATCAACCATATCGTTGGATTGGGAAAAGATATTACAATGAAAGCCATCTGAATTATGTACTACAATCATAGAAGAAATGTGTTCGAACACTGATCCTGTAATTGCCATGCTGTTTGTACCATAACATCCCCTTCCTCATACCCCTCCTCTTCCCCACCGATCAATGTTGCGAGACCCTGTGCTGATGATGGGAAAATTGCGGGATTCAACATTGATGGGAAAGGGGAAACACTTTAAATTACACCTACAAAGTGTTCGAACATTTGTTTCTAATATTGTCTGCGTTTTTTAAACATGCGGTATCATGTAATACGTTATTCATCGAACTTACGAAACACTCAATTGATTTCAACGAAATATACTATGTTTTTACTTAAATAATGTGTAATATATTGGACAAAAAATGGTTCCATTTGACAAATTACTTTCTAGGGAACGGTCACTTTTAATCACGTTTTTAGTACATTTCAACGCATAAATACCGTTTATTGCACCACGCATAAGACGCACATGGTCAATGTGTATATGAATGTTGCACAAATACTTATGTAAAGTAAACAATGATATTACTTACAATAATTACGAACTATCGTCGCGTTCTATGAATCATGGCTTATTCTTTATGACATTATTGATGATGGAGCGCCATCGTTGTCTATTTTGTGACATTCGATGTGCATAGATAAGAGACATTCGATGTGCATAGATAAGAGACATTCGATGTGCATAGATAAGAGATAAACCCGTTGCTTCCTAAATGCCATCAGTCCAGCGGAGTTTTGGTCTGCTGCGTTTACGAGTTCCTTCGACAACTCCTTAAATTTATCACCTTTTCTAGGTTGTCACCTGGTTTGTGGTCACGCGGATATTTACAACAGCAAAGCTTCCGAATTTTACTGACTGACGCCAGTGACGGCGATATTTTCGAAGCAAAGTTAAGCTAAATATGCCACTTTTAATTTCGGGGAGAAGCATAATCCTCATAATCCTGTCCTCGGCCTATAACGTCCAGTCAATTGTCAACTATACAGTTTACTATACTCACATACTAGATTCTAACAGTAAGACTTTGTTATACTCATCCATTATAGATTCTCGAAAAATGGACGGGCGATGCTACAAAACCATGGTGATAGATGAGCGTGG